>LUCH01008038.1:0-10549 GCA_013368495.1 Paragonimus heterotremus | reverse complement strand
CAACGAAGAATGTGAATATCGGAATACTTTACTCGAGTGAACAACGTTTAAAATAGACCCTCACGTGAATATACACGTGAGGCTAATATAAATTAGACCGACTGTTTTCAAACACAACCAATTAGTTCGTGATGAAATTCGCCTTGGTGATTTTGGGACCACTATCCGATAAAACTGGACTATCAAGGTGGTGAAACATATATGTCTTAGTCACAAGTGAATTTACCTAAAAGTGAACAGTGTAGATCAGTAGTTTTGGTTTAATGAGGCGAACCTTCCCTAAACCCTCGCACAATGACATGCCGAATGAACGTATTTTGTTTCCAGATGATTCGCCGATTAGTGATGAGAGTAGCAAAAAGGACCCATTGAGAATTCCGTATCCCACTGCACAGTAACACGTTTCTCGGCAATGAGCTGCATCTGGTGAAAAAACCGGTTCATCAGTGTTTTAAGTTCCTTGACAAGTGAGATTATTGGAATCAACAAAGTCCAACTAGGTCTGGTGGACCTAATCATTTTTCTCATGATGCAGAACGCGGACATCGATCCGGTTCGTCATTTGGCGAATGTGTTTAGTGTGGACAACTGGTTCTGGTACTGTCTCCGTAACAAAATCCGTAGTACAGACCAAAAGGCTTGTCGGGTAAGCAAACGGGCACAACATAGAGTTAGATCCACATCTAGAATTGTTGGTAGGATGAGGGTGTACGCGCATCTGCCACGATGTCGCCTGGCTCCATCGATCTAGTGTTTTGGCCACCACGGTCCAAGATCAAAAAAGCACCAGACTGTTCTCACAAGTCTCTGTTACCGTTTCAACGCGGGAATAGCATTTCCAGACTGGAGGTCACCAAGCCCTTATGAGTACAAATGTAAAAACTAAAAATACGATACCACTCCAGTGGATTGTGCCATCACAAAAGTTTTACCACCAAACGATAGATAATAAAAAGCTACATTCACAGCCGAAATGGATGTACAAATCAGTGAAAGATTGATCAAATATTGTACGACGTCATTGGTTACCATCTCGGTGGCTGCTAAACACACAGCTAAATAGTACGATCAATGGGAAGAGGCTTGTACTAAGGAGATTTAGTGACTAGTCCAACTCTACAGCTTATGCATCTCAGAAAAACTGCTGGAATGGAGCGGATAGACGGGATGCATGCAGTAATCGGCTTCTACTGTTATTTGTTCAGCCGGACCATGAAAACCCACCGGTTGAAAAATTTCTCTATTTGATTAACAACTTCCAGTGTTGACCGCTGATCTGACCGATCATAGCAATACATTACCGTTATTTGGAGCCAGTAATGCTCTGTTAACGAGCGCGTACATCACTCACATGGAACGGTTTGCTTCGCTTGAATCATCTGAAGTCAGAATGGATCTGCAATAGTTTTCCACTCACTCCCGATGCAATTTGTGAATACTTGGTTACCGTAATCGCTCGATAACCCTAAGGGTCCATCGTTCGAACACGTTCGACAGGGCTGGTGTGAGTCGTCCGGTCGTTCAGATGACGTTGACGACCGAAACATATATCATGTTCTCACAAACAGATTATCGGATTGACAGAGATGTTTCACGAATTAATGTTTGAAGCGATGACTTCTTGTTTGACTTTGTGACAGAAATCACTGTTAACCTTGAGCAAGTAAGTTGAACAAGACAGTCAGAGGAATCGACGTGGACAACCTAGTGGAATTCAAGAGAATGTGGGCGAAAACTTTAGAAAAGGTGAATAAGACATGTTCATCAGCACTCATTTAGAAAGATCCTGGAAGAAGGTGTATCAAACTTGTTCCTCAAGAAATACTGCTAACAGAATATCCAGTCTTGACTGAAACTGAAATCAGATGTACTGAAAATTCCATTTACATTTATCAAGCAATTCTGCCCACCAAACCCAACATGTGATGAACACATGAATATAACTGTGTGGAGATGCATGTTGAGTAGACCGTTTTCTACTTTCAAACACTGACTGCGCAATTTCAACTTCGGGGTGAGCTAGGCAGAACAATGATGCTAAAGAAGACTTGAATTATTTCCATATCATGCTGAAACGAGGACGAATGTACAAGAAGGAATGAATGAGTTATCAGGAGGCCAACACAACCCGGGTAAACTGAAAACTTCTGAAGATTACCGCTTGAGTAAACACTCAACGTGATACATGAATCTTGCGACGTGGGCTTAAATTACTTAACACCAGCTTGACCATCACTTCTGAACCTAGCTTCTTCTGAAGACATCGTCAATGGCAACACATAAATTCAAACCGTGGAGGTTAGGACAACTGAAGTAATGATGGCGTTGGCGGACAGAAAATCTTGTGAGATTGACTCGCACATGACTGAATCTACTTGAATGTTCCTGCTGAAGAAACAACTCCAGCTACTGATCTTGTCATACCTAGAGCATTGGTGCCCTCCAGTATTGGGGGGATCAGCAAGAGAGCGAATTCTAATGAACCCATCTCCACACAAAATGCTTCATTTGAAAGTGACCACTCTCTTCATCCTCCAAGTGTGAAAGCGTATTATCTACACGACAAATTCATTTGTTGTACAATCAGTGACCACTACAACGTAAACGGAGAGAGCCTCCTTCTGAGTTTAACACGCTGCGCCACAATTATTTCAACGGAAGCCCTTCTCTGGTGGAAGGTTAGAATTGACGAGCTTAATGATTGTCACGGTGGCAACGCCCTACCAAACGAAGCATGATCAATTTGACACAGAATTTCAACCTCAATTCAATTATGTTCTTTTGTACGGAGATTCCTGTCAGTTGGCATTTGGACACTGACAATCCTGGTGAGCAAACGGGTATGATTCGTTTTCCATTAGTCACAAGTCGTCATTTTGTTTCAGTACAGAATCCGGCGAAACGCTACGCACATTTGTTTTCACTAAACGCAGTGCAATACACTTTCAGACATCGTATGCTTAGTGAACTATGCGTATATTTCTAACTGACCCCGTCAGGCCTCTACATGCTATATGTTGATTTAAAACGTGCTTTCATCATAAGCATATAAAACACAATCTGAAACATGTAACACGATCCACTGAGTAAAAGAACTGCTTCTGCTGTACAACTTCTCCATCGCCTTTGATCAGTTCTTAATGTGGATGCTGATTTTGCTAATGCTGGATCGCTTGTGTAACGTCTTATCACAAAAGAGCTGGGAACGAAATCTTTAATGTCTCCCCATCAACTCCCTCAATTACAGTTTACTGTTGATATCCATTGGTTTTCACTGTTCATCACTTGTTTAGAACGACAGTCACCTCACTGTCTGTCACATTTGCTGTGCAGATGATTTTGTCCCAACAATCCTCATTTCTTGTGGGATAATTGTCTAGAAAGTCTGGTCGAGTCGCATTCATACAGCAATCATTTTCATTTTGGTTTCACGTCATTGTGGCTCAGCCAAACAATTCCTGAACAAAAATCCCCATTACCCTTTCATGTAATGCTTAGAAAATAATCACCAGCGCCAAGTCGAAAGATTAGCCTAGAAAGTCTAATGCGGCTAACCAAACCTCGAATTACTAATCATGTTTGATCTGTGGAGAGTTAGAACACAACATGACCCAACGGTGTGGACATCGCATAAGGCAAATGTAAAACTTGACGAGATTTGTTGTTGAAACTGAATTGATCTGGCGTTTATTAATGGAATTTTTTCGCATTTCATAGACATATCTCAAACTTATTTGCATTATGGTTCCTTCGACAGAGAACATTAACACTCAACATTATGTGTAGATACCAGACACTGAACATATCCATTGTGCTGAGTAATTCTGGGAGGAATAACCAGATGACATCCGACTGTTGACAATAGGCACGGCCTCTAATTTTGTCGCAGATCAGTCGAACAAACGGACTCTTGAAATCAGTCTAAAAAAGGACAATTATTGCCTCTACTGCCCGTTAACATGGGAACAGTCGCAATTTAGTCGAAACTGACTGAATGTTACCGGACAAATTTTGACTTTTCAGAAACGGACTTTTCACGAGGCATTTCCACACTACACCATATTCAACAGTCATAATACTGCATATTTTTATTGTTGTTGCATTATTCGTGGTATACGGTAAATCCGAAATGATTAACCCATAAATTTGCTTATACTATCACTTGTATTACGACAGTATAACTGGATAGGTAAGACCCTCTTGATGGTCTCAGTTGTTAAGCGTGTATTCATTTATCTGTCGCAGTGATTAGATTATCCCGATGTACAATGTTCCAGGTGAATGAGACTTCGAAAAATAACAGTATTGACAAGTGGGGCAATTGCTCGTTTACGTCGAAGGGTAAACAGTATAAAACTCTCCTACAAACTGGTTGATCGAACCGACTGACCCACAATTGGTTAACCATAGAAATGAATCACACCAAGTTTGAATACGATGAACGTGCAACTGTTTGGAGGTTGTGTTGAGTAACATGTGGTTGTGGAAGTATCATAGCAAAGAACGTGAATATTCAAAATGGTAGTGAATCAGAATAATTTCTTGAAGCGGAAACCACGATAAGTCATTTCGAAATCAATGTTGAAGCAATGAGGATGGACTTAATTCAGTAATACTGTTTGTGTGCTCGTCAAACGTGACAACGACGCAAGACCAAGGAAAATAGTGATAATAACAATGGCTCGAAGACAATTTAATGAACTAAAAATCTGTGAGATAATTTGAAGCGGTAGTTCTCGTTAACAACCCACCGCCACCTGTCGGTATTTGGTCACTGTTGAATACATTCGGGATGGGGTGATTTGGAAAACGGGCAAAAAGGAGAGGCTGAAGACGGAAAGAACATTAAAGTTGTGTGATGAAAAACAACAAGCTGATAAGAAATTGCCATATTTAAATTGATAGTTCAACAATATATCTTATTGTGTTCGGCTGTACTTACTTCCTCGCGTATTACGAAGTGGGTGCACCAGAAAATAGTGACACAATTGATGTCGGAAGGCTGAAATTGTCTTATACGGTTTAGGTCTGCGCACACAGATGTTACTTGGATGATAACAACTGTCCCTTTGATGTGTAAGACAGTTTGCCAGCGTTGAATGTTTTGCAGCACTGACTGACCAGATATGTGGTGGTTTATTGAGGACTCATTTTGCAAATAATTGCAGAACAATGCTCTGAGTTAACGGCCTACCGCAATGTTCTGTTCTAGAAAACTGATGAAGCCTTACATAATGACGTGTCACAGAAGTTCGTCGTTTATTTAAGGAGAAATGATGCTTGCGAGACTGGTCCCACACGCACTGCAAACAAACGTATGGAATTCATCAAGACTTTGAGTGACGGAGACAATCTTAGGGGGTCAGTAGCCGAGATTACGTGACCACTGGACCACTTGGCTCACAGGGAACCTGCAGTTCGTCAGAAATCTGCCAGTCTGCTACTTGTGGCATGGGGTCTGGTGTGTGGTAAGTTTATCCATTCGAATTGAAGTGCCTGAGCGTGGTACATACTTCACTGAATGAAACTTTTCTTTCTAAGTTCAAGTAGAAATCCATTGAATCAAAGATATTACGACGTCATCAGGTTGGTATTCTTTTCCAGTTTCAGTTGATTCCTGAGGCATCGCCATTAAGTATGGATATATGTACACAAGAAAAGGTGAACACAACATGAATATAAACACACAAAGTAGGCAGTTTGAAACGGATGGAATATCGTGACTTCACGACGACAATCAAAATGGATTTTGGCAAAGCGTAGTGGCAACCGTAGTCTTGGTTACTGTGGTTCACAAAATGCTCTTAATCGTCGCGATTCGATGTGCTATTCGATAAGGTCAAACTTCTCACCGTCATACTTGATCACATTGGATAAGTGGTATATTTCACTAAACTGAGAGAATAATTACGTTCAGAGCATTCGAAGCGAATCACGTCCTTACGAAATTCGGAATAATCATGATGGTGGAAAATCGCGGGTATACCTACATTGACATATTTGGGCAGTCAATGATCGCTGTCTGATGGGTTCACTGTAATCACCATTTCAAAACCGTCAGCAAATAACGAAACAATCAGAGAGCAACGTTTGCAGCTTAAGCTTTATTGCCTTAGAAGCCCTTCGTAAAGAGATCCATGTATCCGATGCGTTCGGCTGAATTATGTTGACAGCAGGAGGAATGTTGTGCATAGATTCTTAAATTCGGACGCGCTGGTAGGTCGGATGATTGAAGCACAGAATAGTTGACACAAAACCTGAAAAATAACGATTACCTGCTTCTGGCATCAATAAACCATGTTTCGCTTCGTTTCCGGGCGATACATGCATTGAACCACTGATTCTACGATTCGTCTTATAAAGAGTCTCGATGTATCTACTTTGGGGGACTTCAATGATGAATGTTCATGTATGAGCGTCAGCAATGTTAGATTACTAATCCATGCACTGCCACAGTTTCGGAGGACACCACGACTGATTTTTAATCGGAACAGCGTCAATTTGTTTCAGCGGAATAGACAATTGCACGCCATAGGTGATACAGGTAACTGAAAAACCGTCCACCCCAATATGATTGCCATTCAACAAAAGAGACGGTAGATAAAAATAATAGGCTATTCATCTTTCACTGGTACCATCATCATGGCCAGACCACTGCTAATCCTGTGAATACCCTGAATGAGGTTCTTAGATCTAAAACAATGCAACCGTAATACTCTTATTTGACTATGGTCGTTTGGTTAATTTTATGCATCCAATCACAGTGTACTTGCCGGCGGAGGGTTCTGGCGACATAAAACAACTGGAATGGGAGTTGATAGAAAGTGAATCACTCGAAACACAGTTGACAACCCACTGATCACATTGCAACCTGCCGTTGAATCTCACAGAAAATCTTTTGACCAAAGTAGAAGATTTTCAGGTGAATATTTCAAGTGAATGAACGGATATCCGTTAATGGTGGCGTCTTATTTTATTAGTCGCGTTAGCCTACCGTATTCTGGTGAGCACGAAGTAGCCATGTGCACAACTGTGTCATTGGAAACATGTTTCTTTCAGCGATATGCAGATTTGCTCTACTGAACTCGCAATAAGGATACATTCACTTCAACATTCGTCTATCTTCATCATATTTACCTCCGAAACAGAGTCAGATAACACATACTAGTTTTTAGATATATCAAACAACAACCAGATTCAACTTCACAACGCTGGATTCTCCACAAAGCAACGTGAACTGGACTGTGTGCACATATCACCGACTTATGTGCTGCTCAAACGAAACCGTAGCATGCCTAAATATTTTGCCTTCAGGACAATAAAAATCAGTTTTGCATAAACAATATAAGATTGATTAGAACCGGTTACTAATGTGTTAAGGAAGACTGACTATTCTAATCGTCACGTAGCCCGAAACATGGTCGCCCTTTGTGAAGATGTTCCGTCTATCGCAGTAGAACAAGGAAACTTTTCATGCAAATGCTGTCCAAAACTAAAATCGTGACTGAATACTCTTCCCTTAATTGTATCTGATTCTCAAACGCAACAGGTCGATGGTGACGTTCAAACGTAGATTGATTGCCTGGAGACACCGTGTCTCTTCCCGTCTAACCTAGCCCTGTGCACATTTTCTCCTGCCACTGTGTTGTGGAATAGGTGTGTTGGACAACTAGGCGTCCAGCCAAACAGATCGAACAGCACCACCTTCCCTGACTCGGTAACTGTGTGAGCCACTAAACCACATGATTGTCAACTCCGGCTTCTTGACCGTATCCGACTGTTCCGAATAGTTCGAACTCATGATACGTTATTTCATCATTTTGCAGTTCTGCGACGAATGTGCCTTTTTCGTTGGACAGACATAACCATACTGATAGGTAAATCTGCCCCCACCAATTCAGTTTCCTTTATGACTGAGCTAATTATCTGCCATGTCCTGAGCCAGACCATCCCGATTGCCTGAAAAGGTTAGATGGATTGCACGTATTTATAAAAGTCATTTTGGCTGCAGCCAATGCATTGAGTTTGGGTTGGAACGGTCCGTTCGCTTGAAATGATCACGAAGCCTGGAGGCTGTTTCTCGTAAATACCACTTAAGAGTGTTGAATCAGCATTTGTCTTCTCTCAGACGTCGTACAAGATAAGGCGGACATGTTTAACCTTCCACTTAAATTGCACTCTTCAACAAACCCACATACATATAACCATCCCCTCTTTGTCGAATGTGCTATTTCTGCTTCATGTCCAGTCGATACGATTTTCAAAAGGCCTTCATCTGTTGCAATCTGGTTTTCGCATGACCACAAGTTTCTTCACATCCCGTACTTCATTATTTCATTGCATATTGTACCGTATGTCTGAATTCAGTCCTGCTGAATATGCAAATATTTTAGTCTCGTTTGGTTTCCGTTAGCCATACATCCATGCTGGCTACTGGTGTTGTGAATATTCGCCACGTCCAGAACAAAGACAAAAGTCAGCCCCTCGTGGCGAAAAAGAAACCTCAATTCACCGAGTTTCCGTTGGGGATGTTATGGAAAAAACTCATCAGTAAAATGATGGATTACAATTTGTCCTGAAGCTTTGGCTTTCCCATTGGTCGGCTCGGCCCCGCCATTGGCTCGTTCGTTTTAACAACTGACGCACTCAAACAATTCGTTCTAATCAGATGCCTTTTTTAAAAAATCCGATGCTGAGATAGCATGCTGACAGAACTGTTTGCTCGCGGTGTCGACAGTGACGGACCGTAGCCTTTTACGAATCACTGGATGACTTCGAATCGATGTGTTTCTTCCAGTCCAGCCCACCTACAGATACTAATTTGGACTTCTTGATTAAATACATGTCAATTTTCACGAGAACGTCTAAATGGTGAGCAATGCTTGGTTTGTGTACTTGGTCGTCAATGAAATATTCAGTTGTTACAAACCAACGATTATGAAAACGGTAACTAAGTTGGGTCAGAAAAGCTGTCAGTCGGGTTATGAATGGCGTGATTTTATCCGATGCATAATCGCTGATTAAAATAGTGGATTTAACGATTGTGCTCCAAGGTTGATTTTGTCCGCACGAATTTCTGAACGCAGATGTCAGGGTCGCACATTTGATCCTTGATGGCCTTGACAACCATCAACATAGGGAATCTGAACATCATCAACCGATTTATTGGCACGCTGTGGAAAACCTGAGAAACAACTTTTCTATTAATGGAATGATTGGAGTCGGTCAAATGAACAACGATCACGTTTGAAACCGTTCTAATTACAGCAATGTTCAAGGACGCAGGATGATTTTCGCGCACTATATTAGACAATGGCCTTGTGGTGATACAAATGTTTGATGTCCGACACTGGCAAACAAATGAGTTCACAAAACAACTAGTTATAAAACACGGAGGTTTGTTTTTCAGTTTTGAGACCACGGCAGATTTTGAAAGAAAATTCTCGCACAGTTGGTCTATAGGGTGGAAGAGTTCGACTAATTTTCTGCTCATTCCTGAAACAACTTTTGTCACGGAGTCTGTAGGGGACTAACCCAATACAAAGGTATAAACGATAACATTCAGTTCAAAATGCAATCGCTGAATAGCTCACTATAGGCAATCCCAATCAATACGGAACAGGAACACCAAGAGGACGAGACGCGAGCCACAAAAGTGTACTGTTATGCAGAATCAAGTCAAACAAGTGGTGTTCATTCTGGACAAGGAAAAGTGGTGCAAACTGTATACAAAAATAAAGCGAAATATGAAAATGTGTACACTGCCGTATAGAACTCTCCTCCAGAGCGTTAGAAAAATGAAAACGCTCAATACAAATGAGGAAATGTTAAGCACAATACCCTTTGACAATTGTTGGCCATCTGACCGTTCGGCCTAAGCAAGTGCGGGGGAGATCAACAGGGGTTTTCGGGTTGGACTGGGGTAAGGGTTGTTCGTTACACATGGGCCTGGTTGACTGCGAGTCACTAGGAGTTGGATCGACATTAGAAGCGATGGGATGATCCAGGTGGGGTTCGACATCAGCAACTTTAGGTCTGTCAGTGTTCACTGTATCGTGCGTTCCATTTCGATCGATCACAAAAATTTGGGGAACTGTTTAATCATATGAAGTCGTTCGGAATACGGTTTTTTGAAGGTGGCGTTAACGGCGTCCACCCGAAAGTAAACAAAATCACAAAATCTAGATTGGAGTGCTTTTGTTTTTGTTTGGTGTTCAACCTGCTGGACTGGGGCCGGATTTTTGCCATGGACTTTTGAAGCGGCCTTTAGCTGACGATGGAAGCGTTCCACCAGACCATTTGCTGCCGGATGGTTTGCATAGGTTTTGACGTGATCAACTATAAATAACCGGTTGAAGTTTCTCAACAGCTTTGATGGAAATTGTGTACCGCTTCCAGTGGTTGCAGTCGTTTGGACACAATAGTTTGAAATCCACCCGTCCATTAACGCTCGCGCAACAGTTTCGCTCTTCCTGTTGGAGAGGGGCGTTGCCACTGGCCATTTAGTGATACTTTCAACGCACGTCATGATATACCGATGACCTTTCGA
>LUCH01008036.1:11615-22519 GCA_013368495.1 Paragonimus heterotremus | reverse complement strand
CGATCGCGATTCATCGCCGCCGTCTCGTCATTCCATCCAACCTACCCTAGATCTGATTACCGACTCAAAAACCTTTCCCAATCTACCCAACCCATGTTCGACACCAGTGGCCATCCCCTTGTTCCCGCTTCTCAACCCAATCCTTCCAAATCACACAGCCGTTCTGGACGGACTGTTAGATGGCCCACCATCTATAAGGACTACCATCACTGACTCATTCTCTGTTTACTTACTTATCGAGCGTTTTCTCTTTCCTAATGCCCTAAGGGGGGAGTTATGTAGAGTCTCCTGCCTTTTTGTTCTCTTGTTACCTACTATTCTTAATACCTCTTATGTTCATTGTACATATTAACCACTTGTCTGTTTTTCTGAATGAATATACACTTCGTCCTCGCGCGCCTCGATTTCTGCTTGCACGTGGTCGTTGCTACCGGGAGTTGACTGTGGCAACAGCGGACTTTTAATGCGTTGCATAAACTGGATCTGTTAGAATTACCCTCTTATTCAGGAGGAATGTTATTCTAACTTATAGCGAACGTAGTGTGGTGGAATTTATTGTAGACATTTGTTGTAGACTATTTGGTTACCTTGTCGATTCTTTTTTTGGTTCCACTACAGACGGGACATAAGCTACTGAAGTCAAAATGCTGAAACCATTTAATTTGATGATTTCAGATATAATGCTCCTTATGTCATCACACGATAAACACTTGTCGTGCCTCGTTGCTTAGTCTCTTGTAACCAGTCGGCTGAAACTGAAGTCGAATCCGACAGCGATATAACATTTATGGCAAACGGAACCCAAGTAAAATGCAAATAATTACTTAAGACTTAAAGGCCATAATGCAAATGCTGTAAACCAAATAAGAATAAGCCAAAACCGAAAGAAGAGAAATCTGGACCGGTTGAAGTACCAACCGTAAGGTCAACACAGGGATTCCGTAAACACAAAGTAAGTGTCAACATAAATAAGAAAAGTAACCTTCAAAAGGAATTCATAAAATTGGCTCATAAACCACTCAATAGTCGAGCACTAATTTTTACATCGTTTGCAACCATCGAGCACATGCACGCAGTTCAACCGTGTTTATTCCTTTCGTCTATGTTCCCTTTCGTTCCTGTTCAAGTTTTCACAGATTTTTCAGTTTTTTCTCTAAATTGTCCACTTAGTGCCTTTTAGATTTCCTCATCCTTCCGCCGTGATTTTCACTGCCTACCGGAATATTCTTATTTGGTGAATTCTTTGCATTTTCTTAACTTATGGTATACACGTTTGTCAGTACGAGCCTTAATCCTGCTACGGAACTCGCATAATCAACATGGTCTTGCAGATCATTTCAAGTGTTGCATACGCGCAATGGTATATAGCTATGTCTGCATTCTTCTCTGCTTTTTTGGACCTCTAATTGTAGAGGATGGCCCTTCGGTTTCACGCTACTCCCTTTGCTGAGCATCAGGCGGTGAAGATGTTCCGGGAACTGCATAATCACACAGGTTAATTCCAAGTCACCTCTAAGTCAACGGTACTCTAAGGAGCACATATTCAAAGACTTCAGCCTTTCTTAACGTAGTCTACTTTTCAGACATCGGACTGCCTTAGTGATTCGACGTTGTACCGTCCCCACGAGCAACATGTCTTTTTATAGATGCCGTGGTCAGATTACATTTACACTCTGCAGATGCGGTCGAACGAAACTGTTGTAAAGAAGCTGAAAGCAATTAGGGCTGAACTGGCCGAAGAGGCGTTCCAATAACGCCAGGGTGTTGCTAACCTTTTTTGTACTGGTTTCAGCGTTCGCAGAGCTCGAGAGCGTGTGCAAAACAGTGCATCCTAGGTCCTCACTAAGAATTGTCTGAAGCGGATTTCCGTCGAGGTAATAAGTGGTTTTCATAGAGCCACGAATGTGCATAATTTTGCACCCACCAGCATTAAATTCGAGTCGGTTCGCTCGAAACCAGTTGAATAGAATGTCGAGGTCTTTCTGTAGGATTATAGAATCATCGGTTGTGTTGACGACTCGGCAAATTTTGACGTCGTCCACAAACAGTAGTAATGGAGAGGTGATTGACAGCAGAAGATCGTTGAATACCAAAAATAGCAACAGGCCAAGAAGTGAACCTTGGGGTACCCCACTGGGGCTGGGCCTGTATGTAGAGAAAACACCATTAACGCGCACCCTGTATAGACGGTTAGCAAGATATGACGCAAGCCACTGGAGCAGACTTTCTCGCACCTCATAATTGGAAAGCTTGTCGATCAAAACAGAATGATCCACGCGGTCGAATGCATTATCAAAGTCGAGATAAACGAAGTTTATTCCATTTGTAGCGATTATAATAAATGATGTTTTAGGTGGTCGCATTCACTTGTATATTTCTGATGATTTTGGCTTTTTGCCTACTTTTGTTTTAGTCAAGCTATTCTATTTTGTAATATCCTTCCCGGGGTTACAATGACAACTCGCTCCGTGCTCCGCTAGCTTGACGTGCTTTCTCTGTACGCTTTACTTTCCAGGGTCGATACAAATACGTGAGGGTCAACGCGCTGAGCCCTTGCTCTGATCAACTGCTTTCGTCTACTGGTCGGTGGCTATCAGCAAATTTGTGGTAAACGAACGGCCCTTGCGGAATCTGTGTTGCGCTTTGGAGAAGAATCCACGAGAGATGAGATACTTATGAAGCGAATAGTATACAAGCTCCTTTTAAGTTTCTGAGACGCTTTACAGCAACACAGTTGATCTGTAGTCACTGGGGCAATTTCGCCTAACATCCTTGAAAACGGGTGTAGTGCTCACGAGTTTCCAACTACTTGGTACTGTTCCCTGGGAGACGGATTGCGTAAGCAGTAGACCAAGTGGGTCAGCAAACTGTTTCGCCGCTTCCCGTAAGGCGTTGGGTGGTATACCGTCGAGCCTAGGAGAGCTGTCCCGAAGACACCTGAGTTTAGTCAACACCGCCGTGGAGGAAGTATCCACCGTGCAAATGCCATCGACTTCAGTGTCAAGACGAATCTGAGGAACTGATGATGACTGCGCAAAAACACTACTGTAAAACTCAGCAAGGACGTCAGCGATCTCCGGATCAGAGCTGGTAAGGCCTAATGGGCCTAAGCGTTGTGGAACTCCGGCTTTTTGCTTGCGAGTTGATGCAACAGATTTGTAACGACTGTTTGGATCAGCGATAAACCGTTCTATAAGAAGTTGTTGGTAACGAGGACGGTCGCTTCGAATCAGGGATGTACATCGATTCCTTAGGGCAGCGTATATTTTTCGGTCAGCTTCAGATCCTGATAACCGATAGCACGTTTACGTGTACCGCCAATTCAGAATGAGTTTAAGTGTACTAGAGCGTAGTTGGCTTGGAAGCTTGTTCCGTTTGAAGCCCGATAATGGTGTAGATTCACCTACGGCCGAAAAAACAATGACAGTCAGCTTTTCACAGAAATCATCTACAGAATGGAGTGGGGTGTGGTTAACTCATGACTACCTTTCCAAGTAGCCACGGAGTTTCCCCACACCCATTTTCCGGAAGTTTCTCCGATTACCAGTCGTTGAGCTGACTAGATTCGTGCTACAAGTGGAGTCGAATAAACGACTGCATGATCCCTTAGTCCAAGTGGTGTAGTGATTGTAAGGTTGTCTACCATCAACTCTTCGTCAGAGAACAAGTAATCTGGCCGCGACGGATTATGGCCGATATGCCACCGTGTGAAACCAGATATTTGTTCCGTAAAACTCATTGCCCCGATTGTGTGAAAAAATCGTGCAGAGATAGAATTTTCACTGCTTGCATACGTGAAGGCTGGAAAGTTGATTTCGTGCAAGCTGAATTCGCCCATTAAGAGAATGTGGGAAAATCCGAGAGTGGATAAAACTTCCAATCCAGATAATAAGAGTTCGTCTTTAGAATTATCAGAGGATGGAGTACGATAAGGGACCCCTACTAGCCAGCGTTCTGAACCAGTTAGGCGAATCGAGCACCAGACCGTTTCTTGAATCGCAGCAAGTGCTGGACTCTTAAAAAGGTAGACTTGGAGAGAAGTGTGGATATAGAGAGCCGATCCCCCTACTCTACCTTTAGTTCTATCCGCACGGAAGATAACCATATCCTCTAAGGCGATTTAGGAATCTGGGTAGGAAGTGTTTCCTCACGACTCTGTTAGGGCAACAATCCGGAGCTTTGAGGTAGAACAAAGTTCGCGAAGCTCTGGTTATTTATTTGCTAAGCCAAGCCCGTTTGTGTACGTGCACTTTACAGAGTTAATAGTACACGAATGAATGTTCTCCTGCGATTATGAATGGGGTGTTCCTTCAAAACGCAATGTTGACGGAGGCCGCCGACTTTACGGGAGCCGGCCGTAGTGAGTTTTTTTAAGGAATTAAATGCTCAGTAGGAACCGCCAGACGACTAACACGCGTGCGGTGATTGGCCTTTAACGAATCTTGTTCCTCTTTAGAACGGTCGGGTTGAAACGAAATCCCGTCAGGGGCAAGACGACGCCGGTATCGGAACCGCTTTAATATATGCGATGTCGTCTCATGCGAGATGACAGCAAGTCCGAAAAGTCTTGGTCGAGATTCGCCCGAATCCAGCTTGAGCCGCAGGATTCGATGAATACGTTGAATCTGGCCGTGGGTAAGTTCAAGGGCAGTTGACTGTTGTCATGTTCCAGGTCGTCGGTAATGGAATCAGGGACACCACTAATAACAACAATGCGAGATCGGTCATTGGCTGCAGGTTACTTGTGAGCGAGTTTTCGCCTCTGGCGTTCAACCCATGGTATATCAGGGTATACCCAGGCCTCGTGGTCACCGAGCGATCATGTGGCTTCTCTAATGATCCCGGCTGCGACCGTGTCTTCCCATTTGTTTGTTCTGTACGCGTGATTCTGTGCGCGCTGGCATAGGGAGGCCTGACACGAATTCAATGCTACTTTCTTCAGTCTTACAACTAATTGCACACAGCATGTGCTTGCTTTTTCCCTAACGACTCATTTATTATTTCATCCTTCAAAGTCGTTTAACCCGAACCTCTTCGAACGTTGTTTAAAGAACTCGGGGGTTCCACGTATTTTCCGCCTGGCGCGCTTTTGAGCTATGTCGAGTGGGCTGTAGCCCACCTCGCACCCCTTTTTTCTCTTGGTTGCTGCCGTTGATCCGAGACTAGGCTAGAGCTAATTACTTGTTGTATTTCCAAACATTGCTGGGAATATGCAGTTTGATTCCAAACCCCGCTGAGCTTTCCAGTTCGATGCCTGTTGGGACTATGTTTCAGTTGCTCCTCATGGATGGCGCATTAAATTGTTAGTCGAGGGGGGTTTGGCACGCACCCGCTTGTCCATCACAAGCTTATTTGCCATTATCAGGGAGTCTTCAGTCAAACTATATGACGAAAGCACGACCCTTGCTAACCGATGTTTGTCGGCACGAGACAGATCTAATTCTCTCACTTGTGCTCGCATCGTTTGCAACTGAGTGCTTTGTGTAATTTCTTTTCATTCTTGAACACTGTAGTATCGATTTTCATTCACATTTGTCATTACCATGCGGGATTCCGTTTTTGGTCGTTTATTTCTTTTATCACGCCGTTGGTTTTTATATGGCAGTCGCTATTCAGGCCTACAGTTGCGTACGAGTTTTTCTCTCAGCTTTGAACGTTCTTCACTGGTCCACATAGTCCACTTGAGGGCAGAGTTTGTACAAACGAACAGCGTGACGGACATACCACATCAGCAAACAAAACGGAGTTGGCCCAGAGTCGGACCGTCTCTGGCCACCACTCTGACCGGATCCGGCTTGCACCAAATACTGGAGTCGGCCCGACTCCGGTTTGGTCGGACAGACAGTCGGCCAGCAAAAAATCTTGCCAGCGCTCTGATTACTAAATTTTACGATGCCTATCAGCACGACCGTTCCCTTAGTGTTCCCTGGACGCATAATATACCCAACCAAGATGAGAGCAACCGCCTACTTTCAACAACCGAGTAACAAAATTCGTAATTCTTGGACTTATTGAAAAGACCACTGCGATCAAACAATTTTTCTAATTAAAAAAGATTGCAAACAGTTAATGGAAGGTCCTGTGCATGAAAATAAACATCCCGTTTTTGGTAAGTATCTGCAAGAGCTCAATATTTATTCCATGCCTTGAGACCTGCAAAAGAAACAAGTTTTTAACGCGCATTAGAAGTGGAATATCTCAGCCAATAAGCAAGATACAGCAATAACGCATTTGGACAGTCTGATAGAGAACTTACAGTTGTTTCAGAAAATGAAGGGTTCATCCATGAATGCATCCGGAATTATGTATAATATTCCAGTGAACATGTGCAAATTCCACTTTCTGCAAAAAACATGTTTTCAGCACACCCAAACGGCGAGCCCCATGTGGTCCCCTGGGGGAACTCGGGAGGCTTTTGGGGCTGGCGGTTGGTAAAAATGGGGTTTGACCGATGGGCCCCCAGTAGGACCCATGGGGGCAAAGTGGGGCTGGCCGAAATCGATTTACTGCGCGAAAGCTCACCTACGCATCCGATTCCCCTCAACTACTATTCATTATCCCATTTGATCTTATAATTGCTGCACCGCAGCCACACTGTTTCCTAATCTACCGGACTATCCGATAATGTAAGTATACAAACAACAATGAAACGTTGTAAATTCATGCACACTTATTGTCCATAATTGTAAATGTACAACCTCGTTGTTCGCATCAGTACAATGGTTTCCTCCCATACAATTGTTTGTCAATGTAAATCACATCTTCGTCCACTGATCTTCACTGTCCATAAGGATAGCTTGTCTTCGAACAGTATCTGCAAGGTAACGGACAAAATATCGTAAATGAGGACGTCAGTGAAGCAGTTTAACACAACATTGGTGAATAAAAATGTTAAAACAAACAGTTATAGTGATTGCGCAACAAGCCATAGCTGATGTTTGGAGGGCAACTTATGGTTGACGTGCCGCACTAGATATAACACAATTGACACTTGATGCAGTTTGCAAGCGAAGGCACACAATTATGGATGATAATTCGTCTTATCTGATCTGCGGACTTGTAGTGTATTTACACGTATTTCAGTGATCTGAAATGTGGGATGAAAAGAAGTGTGATGGCAGTTAATATAACGGTGCACAGAGTTATGTAATACATGTGACTCTCGCTCGTAATTTCTGTCGCTTATCATTAAGGTCCCAATTCTGTAGTGGAAATGGGTATGCAGCATACAAATCTGGAAACAGATATTTAAATATATGCATATGTTTGCGAAAAGACAACAGTAACGTATAACATAGTCTTTTATTTTTCATTGAAGGTACGCAAAATAGGAATAAAAACCATATCCGTTGCATGAGGAATACAGTCATTCACAGATTATGCAGATAATGCGTTTCGCACATGATGGGAAAAGCGGCGGTAATAAGATAGACAAGCGGATTACTGGAATCGAGGTGAGGATCGGGAAATGGGGACAGTTTACTAAATAGCGTATATAAGACTGTAGTGAACGTAAACACTACAAAACTTAGGTGTGAACACGAGGCCAAATGTGATGAAATCGAAAGCAGCTGGCGCACAATAGTTCGTAAAGGTGGTTTGTTCGAGGTTTCATTACAGTGAACGAATGTTTCCAATGGATGCGATCTGTCGTGTTGCTCGAAAGTGATTTTGGGTTCAAGTCGGAGATTATGGTGACAGCAGATAAATTAGGAGATATGCCGAAATAAATGGTCGACCGTCTTATCCTTTAACACTCCATAAACCAGCACATAAGCAACAGCAGACGCAGAAAGAAGACAGGACTCGTGACCTCAGAGAAAGATATTGTATTATTGATTCATTCGATTCACATTGACTAAATATCAAGTGTACATATGAATCTGAGGAAAGTGGAAGGTGTGAAGAACAATAGAAAAGGGTGGGGTTCAAAATACTGTGCAAAGCGCAACGAAAAGAATTTACACTGCACGAACCTCCCAAACTTCTGGTAAATAGTTGATACCGAACAGCGATCTTTTATTTCTTGTTGAACGTAATCAATAATGCGCCAAAACACGACAACACCGGAAAGCAGACCAACACAACATATCGCGTTCTGATGTAATGCACAAGTGACCAGTACAACCTTTGACGCGCACGGACGCGCTGAAACGGAAATGATTGTGTACGACCAACGTAGGATACACGCTGTAGTCCCAACACGCAACCAGCAATCGCTTAAAAGAACACCAGGACAACAAGAAGAACGAGCCGCGATAACAGCATGTGTATTGTGTGATGTAAAACAGAAACAGGATACAACCCTTTCGCTCCTTTCAGTCCTTTGCAAAAGTCAATTACGAATGGGGTTCGGGGAACTTACTGACCTCATAAGTGTTATTCTTTGGTGCGTGTCATGTTCCTGTTTGCTCGTTAACGCTCCCCGTCTGCACATCTGGAACGACAAACCCAAAGGAATAGTTAGCCAACGACTATCCACTAGATCATTGGCTCGTGCCATTACACTAAGTCAGCCCTGTGTGAGTATAATAATTTATGATCGACTGATGCATTAAAACAAAACGAGGAATTCAGACGTAATATCACATAGGCACTAGCATCAAAAACAGAGGTGGATACATTGCACGAAATATACAGTATAAGATAATGTCTTTGGCTTGCCATGGAAAACCCACTTGTATGCAAAGCCCCATTTCGCGCCACAAAAATGGGGCTGGTGCTGCTTGGAATTATCCTTATCTGATTCGCTTAGTGTGTGGCCAATCGTTGGCCAGATGTTGGTCAACACCTCTGAGTCGGTTGTGTGTTTGCTGGCACGTGATATAAATGACAAACGTCCGTCATCCCGGCCTAGTAGCACGACCGGCTCATGAGTGACTCATGACCGTTTCACAAGTGACTCATGAGTGTAACAACTGGACTCTTTTGAGTCAGTCATGAGTTGGTCGACGGAAAAATGTATCTTAGCTCTTATTTCGTTACGATCGGTTTTCTGCACGTTTTCTACATTAGGCCTTTAACAAACATGACGTGTTTGCTAGCTGAATTCTCAGTATATCACGACATCCTGTTACAGTGACATCACCAAATCGACAAAATGGTTGCACAAACGAATTTGAAACGGACATAATTCATGCGGACAGGAGTATATATAAAAACTTAACGACGGTTCATTCGTCTGTTGCATGTTCCGTTTGTCTTCCATCCTTAGAAACTTTTCTCTTGGCATTTTGCACCCAACGTCGCACTGTTCCTTCACAACCTTATGAGAAGCTCCGACGAACTGATGTTTCATTAAGGTTCCTCTAGAGTATGGAAGTCACTGTTTAAACATACAGCTTACAGAAGATTACGGAGGCAATGATGGTAGATGACAAGGAGAAGCGACTATTCACTCCTCTCCAATTGTTACTGGAAGCCAAGTCATCCGTCATTTTCGGCCTCATCAGGTTGCTGATGCAGTCTGATACAGATTTGCCAGAAACAGGTAGGTTTCGCCGTCCTCCAGCATCATGTTAAGCAACTGGACATCCTTTACTGTCCTCATAGGGAAACGGACTGGAACAGCGGGCGAATTGGAGGTGCCGTCTACTGCATGCTGATATCGTGATGAGTACAGCTGCAGACGGATGGCGTGCATTTCCCCGAGTATGCGAACGTGTTGGGTAATCAAGTTGTCAATGGTGTTAATCACCCTCGAAAAATCGTCGTTGATGGTCGACAACAAGGCTACGGTAGATTAGGGAAATACAACTTTTGTGACTACCTTCCATTTGGTCAGAGTTGTTCTTGAGGGAAATGTTTGGTAATTCAGAACTTCCTCGGTGATGAACTGTTATGTTCCGTGTGCGTATGAAAGTAAGCTGTTTGTATTGCTAAACGGGGGGGACGAGTGCTGGGGCGGTGTTTTCATGAAGGAACCGTAGAAGGATATTGAATCTTATACGTGAAGCATTTCACCTGGTGGCAACTGAAGCTATTATCTGTTGGACGTTTTCCAGAGGGGACAGGAGTAGACGTCGTTGAGAGGGTGATTCCACCGACAAGTCATCCGACGGAGGTGAGAGCAGAGAGTAATCGATATCGACGGAACAATTCATCTCCGCTGGAATGCTGTCAGCTTCGCCCGTGAAGTCTGACCTCACTGCAGGTATTCTACGCATATTGCGCTAGGATGTGTGATATACGTACATTTCACGTTTTCCATGTCGGTCAGTTAGGACAGTGTCATCCGTCGGAAGAATGTCTGATAGCTGCTCAAGGAAGTCTTCTAATCGGCAGGCCATCTCAAAGTTGTTCACAGAGGGTATTTCATTTTGAATTATTCGTGCTTACCCGCGGTTCTGTGTTCTTTGACCTTGTACAGTTAGCTCATTTGTGGAGCAGTTGCTCCTTCCAAATGCAACCTATTATGTTGCTTACTGCTTACGCCCGACCAAAAGGTGTCAACGGGTTTAGCATTCCACGAGTTGTGAGCAATGCTAACGGTGATGTCGTCAAACTGAACAGCGTGAAACATCTGAATTATTAACGGTCTATGACTGCGACCATAATTTCGGCATCCCATTACAATGATGATAATAATGATATATTTCTCAAATCATCCGTGAGAAACACGCTCAGATAAGCGTGATCAGTACACATACTTCAACGTGAAACCCATACCCTACATATAATTGTTAATTGTACAGTACACCGATTGTGGATATAAAGTAACAAAACGGACGTAATAATAATAAAAGAAAATTTCAGTTTATGAAGGGACAGTTGGCTGACTTGCTTCTAAAACGATAGTTCTCAAAATTTTCAATGTTCGACAAAAAATATTGAGTTGTTACGTGAATTCTTGCTTCACAAAGTTAACGTTGGCCTTATGTTCAAGGTCATGCCAGAACAAAGAA
>LUCH01008034.1:9868-24067 GCA_013368495.1 Paragonimus heterotremus | reverse complement strand
GAAAGACAGCATTTTGTATTGTAATGGCTAAAACACCAAGTTGTTTGACCCATTATTACGACGGTAAAACTGCTTGTTCGGAAATCAAGCATACTATGACCTCAAGCCAACCGAATCGTTGACCGATCTGCGCCTACTAGCTAACGAACAAGCGTGACCTACGAACTAACCAGACCATCACCAAATGATTGATCGTCAAGCTTGTTTGTTTGTCATAAGTCTCAATGGTATCTCAATCATAGTTTTAATTACATCTTCTCACTGGTCCGAAAATAATTTATCAGAAACATATGTTTGTTTCTTTCCTTATTTTCGCTGTCTTCTATCAACTCACTTACTGAAATATTGCACCGAATAGGAAGCAATGGGTGGACAACGTTGTCGGTGTAGAATCGGTTAGCTCGTTCCCCGTCGAGTCCACAGAACGTTAATAGAATTATTTAGGTGATTGAGCATATGCAAGTAGGTCCACTGAGTGAAAAGTACTATTATGGTAACCACGTTTTCATTCGTTGGGCTGGTCTGATTCATACAAAGGGATATTTTCAATTCAAAAAACCAAATGCGGATAAGATTCCTTAAAGGCTTACTCTAAATTTTCTGTCAGGCATTCATACAATTGATTCCATTTGTGACAGTTTTCTAGAAGCTAATTATGTGCACGTCAGATTGTTGAGTACAGGAAACAGTTTTGCCTTTATTTTTGACCTAAAGTTATCTCTTAAACTAGACCAAATGTCTACCTTATGAATTGAGATATACATGAAGATTAAATCAAGCTGCATGCCAAATGTATGTGCGAAGAAACTTGCTCTGAAAGGCCAAAAAGCCTGAAGAAATCGGTGAGGTTAATTTATGTTTGATGTGCAAGTGTGTGTACGTGACCATGGTAACCGGTAAATACAAACAAAAGTAACTTCATGACTGGCCTCTATCAGGGACAGACACAATTATGAAATACCCGTAAGACAATTAATCAGTCAAAGATGTTAACGTAAAGTCTTTCATTCGTAAACTATACTTCTAAAACAACCTAATAATCTACCTTCCTGTTGGAATCATCTAACTATAACTAACTAACTATATATAAAATGCCTGTTACTGTTACAGTTACAGCTCGAAGTGAGAGAGGTTTTGTGTAAAACTGCCAATTCTGTCTAACAGTTTGACACAAGGTAAACATGATAAACCCAGAGATTGGAACTGAAACTCAGCGGGATGAAAAATATCAGACGTAAAAATAAAATTTCCGACCATCAATTGTTGTGACTTTAAGAAGCGACCGACTATGTTTTTACCAGCTACGATTTTAACATGATGATAAGGTCATCGACGTTTTGTGCACTTGAGCTATAACTTTTCGCTCGTAAGGCGAATCTCATCCATGGGAAGTTGGAGGATGGTTCAGCTTAGATCTGCTGATTTATTTCTGTTTTGGCTTGCGATGATAGAGAAAGGAAAATTAATAGGCAGTACAACGGCGCCCTTGAAACGAATCAGGAGAACCAGTCGTTAAATGATAAATCAACTTTGGAAAAGTAATGCACCCACTACCTACTTAACGTATCACGAGCTCCTTTGAGCTACAGTAAAAAAAAAACAGCTGAATGGTGATGTCAGCAGGAGGTTACGTGCTACTTCTTCTTACCGGAACGAGTCCGACGTTCGCACTATACATGAAACTGAAACTTCACCTCACATGTTGCATAACGCTTGCTAATGACGTAATTTGACCGTATATTGAACCTCCTACATATGTGAGCTTAATCTGCCATTCAAATAGACTGCTGATAACATGATCATGATGGATGCGAACAACCGGACGTCATATGTGTAGCGTGTAAGTCAAACGATCTAGCTAATGCTGCCGATTGAACGAGTTACCTCTGATGCGATGATTTTGAATAAGCTAGAGAAAATTTCGCACATGAAGCTATGATTAACATAAAAAAAGTTAATTCACCTCTGACATGTAGATTATATGTGGAAATTTGTTCCAGCTGAAGCAATCTACTTGTTTACAACTTCGAACGAAGCTTTAATATCTACTTAAGGGCATCTCTTTGTAACTCCTCATTAACAGTAAGGTGCATCGCAAGAAATAAAGAACGAATTAGAACAGTAAGTTCGACACGGAAGTTAGTCAAACAACACTAAAAGCAAAATCGGATAGTAACGTCTGGTTAGGAAACCAATCGCACACAATCAAGAAGTAGACCAAGAGGGTGTGAAACAATCTCTCCCTTGTTTCGTTAACTGAAGGTAATGAAATGTTGCAACATACGTAGCAAGTAATGTGTGATTCTACGTTTGCTCTTCGCAACAATGTACGCTGTTGTCTTTAGTCTGCTAATGTGCAATTTCAAGATCCGTTTGCAACATCTTACATGTTTTTTTACTTAAAAAAGTTACAAACTAATCGGCGGTGGCAGTGATATGAAAAAATCGAAGCTTCGTTTGGTCGGTGGAAAATTCTAGCGAGCTGTTAACTATACCGCCATAATTCATCAGTATCAAAAGCAGGATTGATTGATTTATTCTTACAAATACTTTAGAAGAGCATTACAGAAGATTATCAACTTCCCGGATGAAGTCAGAGTTGACAAACCTCACAGATAAAGAAAAATAAGGGACACTATAGACATTGAAATAAAGTGAGCTGTGTTCACACAGCAAAAATAGTAACAGACCTGAAGAGGCAAAGGAAGACGTAAGCTATGTACGTTTTCTGTTTTGTGGTTCAGTAGAAGTTTTTAAGACACATCATACAGTCTTTCTCGAACTGCATATACATATTTCCACAGAGCTCCTCTAGTCGACACGTACAATGTTTGAGTGTTTTTTTGGCTAATACAGCAAACCTGACCCTTCAATTAAACGAATTGTGTGATTGAACATCATCCGTTAGAAGTACATTTATTACGTCACGGGATAGCGAAACACGTGTGTACCACCCGAATGAAGGCAGATCACTAGGCTGCTGTAATATGCAAGTCACGCGGATTTAGAACCAAAGATCTCTCGTGCGTTCAAATGAGGTATGTTATATTCTACCAGTTTCAGCGATGATCAAACTTTCTGCAAATATGACTCGTTACTCAAAACTACTTATTCCGCTTTGTAGGCGATAGCGTTACCGGTGTTGGTAAGTTCTGCAATTTGGTTTTCACAACTTTTCGACCGTACTGCTCTTTTTCATGTCCATTTTCACATGTATTGGAAAACGTCATGAAGACAACACCAGCAGTTCATAATTCACGACAGACACTACACACCGTCAGGTTTGAAAGTTACTTCAGCCAACCACAAATCTGATGTAGTTGTTCACAAAAGTTGTGTTGTATGTCCTCCAATTTCAGTGAGCTGGTTCAAGATATAACGGTACTTTCTCAAGGAAATTGTCCGGTATGCTTATCAGACAACCCGCACAGTCAGTATGCACATTACATTACAGAAAACTTTGCTATCGCGTAATGATGACAGCGTGCGTCAGCTAGTACGATAGTATATCTGGAGGAACAAATAACAGATTAGGCTGAAAACGCTTTCTGATGGAGGACACCCTGTTTGCATTTTACGGTAATCAACAAAAATGATGTAGCAAACATGGATTCCGATTACTCATCATCAGGCCAAATAGATGACGGATATATGGAACATTTATGTCAGGACCAGGTGAACAGGACGCATAACTAGTTCAAATAAAGTTAACCAACTCACAGATACAAAATAAGGGTATTTTAATACTCACGTTAAAATTATGACGCCACCTGATCCGAAAACTCTGATCGTTCACAGAGCGTGTGGTAGGCCATGGTAATCGCAAGGCACGAACAAAAGACTTCTGGGCTCAAAAGCATAGTTTATTCAAACGAATTCCGATTGCTTCAACGATGACCAGAATTCAACACCTCACGGCCTCCGATTGGTTGGACATGACTCAGCAAATCAAACGAAAGGTAGTGGCCAATATGGTCAACATGATTAGATTTGACAAGATGTACCACAGTTGCACTAGTATTTATCTTCGTGAGTTCAGTTTTGAAACAGACTGGCTTGTGCTCACGGAGAGGTTTAGATAAGCACCGGGTGCTGTGATCTACTTAGTAACCGGTTCCTTCAGAAACAAATGGATGAGCATAAATAGAAGGAGGCAGCAGAAACAGAATCTCTTCTTCTAACAATAGACGCAATTAAGTGGTTTGATAGCATGGAGATTCCTGACGAAAAAGCTACTCAGTCTTCTAATGGTTGTTTCTGTAAGCGTTCCACATTTGAATTGTAACGAAATGTATATTGTGTTCTTTTCGGCTGATGACAACTCTCCTTGTTCTTATCGTGTTCCACAGTCCTGTTTGCAAATCGTTCCTGTAGGCTAATTTACAAGAATAACATGTGTGGGAATAAATGTTCATTGAGAAATGTATGTTGTGTACGTATTCTCAGAGTGCAGGATTTCTTTTTTGGTTCATTGATTAAAAGTGCCAGCCACTTCAGGTTTATTCCCATGGATCTTACTATGAACAAATTTGTCGGTCAGCTGTCAACGTAATATGTCCAAAAAAAACTAATTGGTCGCTAGGCCTAGCAAACCTCTCACGGATTATGACTGTGAAGCGACTGCGCCAAAACATTTTCTCTATGTGATACGGTTGACTACGTTTGAATCTGACACTGGTTTTGTTCATTTCGGTCTGACATCGCTGTTCCACATAAACGTTATGTATTTGGCCAGATGATGATTAACTAAAAACAAGCATGTTCACTACACTTTCATTTAAAGGAATGGTACACAATGCACCCACATAGAACATGTTTTGTTATTTTTAAACGTTTCATTGGCCAGTCGTATAGTGCTTTTTCTCTTTTTGATTATCACGGTGCTAAAGCTGCTTTCTCTGCACTGTTTATAAAGTGGCCTTGTTGTTATTAATGGCAAGTAACCACAGTTCCGATAAAATGAAAGGCTCGTTCACGGTTGTCTTCCAGTGTTTCGTGTACACACCCTAAGAAGCCATTCGTAAAAGAGTCCGTTTTTATTGCGGAAAGCACACGTTCTTCAACTGATTAGCTCTTTCACCTGTACTACACATCTGACCTTCGTTGCTTCACACTTTTATCTTCTGCTTAAGATACTTAATACTGGTGTCCAAATACTACCATAATAATAATAATAATAATAATAATAGCCATGAGTCTGGCAAAAAGGTACTGTGGCTCGGGCCGCCGCTCACCTCAACAGTGACGTGGAATATCCTACAAGATAACGCCATTAAAAAGACTGAAAATTATTAAGAGAATACTAAGCGGAAGAACTAGAAATGGTATGGATACAGGTACGTCGTTGACTGCGACACATCGCCATCTCCGATAGCATCTCTAACCAGCAGTTTGAATGATCACGAGGAGTCCATCCAGGCAGGTGACACCTACACACTCTACTCAGTGAAGCAGTCAGGGTCTTCATATTTCGTGAACACGTTGTTGCTTAACCACCACGCGGTCTTACCCAACTGCTGGTGGCCTCAGTATATAATGCCCTGTACGGCAAAAATCAGATGGCATACGGAGTACGTGATCCAACCATCACAAGCTGTGTAGTGTGATTATTTGACCAATTGATCGCGTATCCCGAGCATACCGTAATACGCGCCGGTGAACGGCCACATTGCACACGCGATCAGTCCACTTAATATGGGCCAATTGGCGGAGACCGAATACTACCGGATCAATGAACAATATCGATCAATATTTGATCTTCTACGCCCTACTTTTCGAAACTAATACATGTTGCTTGAAAGCGACTAGTGTGTACTTTGGCTTCTGTCCATATTAACACGGTTTATGTTTGTCAGATTCAGCATTACTGATAGGTGAAATTTCTGAGCTTCTGGCATGGCTTCGTAGCTCAGCTAGTAGAGCACTTGCCGCGTTTGTGCATGGTGTTTCTGTCGCTAGTTCGAATTCAGCCGAAGTCCAGATTTTTCGCCAATGGATCTTTTCTAGATTCAGCATTCTTCACGCTTACAATGTTTAGCAGGATGGATGAAAACTTGAAATGTTTTGTTCACGATTGAACAATTCAGCCGTTACTTGTGTATTTAACTCCATAGTTCGTGATGATAAAAGTCGTGGCCACTCAGTAACGTTGATCAGGTGGAACTGGGAACGGTACTGTGGTCTGTGACAATATCTGGACGTTGATCTATCTAAAACCTTAGATTCCCAAAGAAACACTAGTAGGTCGGGTAAACGTCGTCCACCTAGTAGACTGGCCTTTTTTCTGTGTGACTCTCTAGATGTGGATCAATGTATGTGGTACTAAGTTTAAAGCCTGCTCCTTGCAACCGTTTTTGTTTTGTCTGAATAACCTGACGACATCCAGTCAATGGTCGAATTAAAATCTCGATCAAATTTACAAAGTGGTTAGTTACACATAATTGTTGAAAAATGTTGACTTTCTGTCTCACTCAGCTAAGTTATTAATTCTAGATGGATGGTTTACGGACAAAGACCCCATTGTTCCTGGAAATGATCAAGTTGTACAAGACTGTTTAACGATACAACGGCGACGTCTTCAGCATTGCATTTCAAACATGAAAAAGAACTTCGTCCATTTTTCTCCATATATTGCTGGTCTATTCGAATGAGGTCAGCACGATTTGCTTGGGTTCTGAAAATATAAATCATTCAGGCCAACCTAAATGTTACCTACAAATTCTTGCAGGTTTGTGGCACAGTTTGTCTCATCTAGTTGAAAAGATTTTCAGAGGTTTGAGATAATACAAAACTCAAATACCAATGAAATCTTATGTCAATAAATGAACTCATGTCCATTTAGGCCAATCAACAGCACCAAAATCAGGTATTATTGAGTGTGTCGTTCAGAAATTCCACCGCAAACAACAATTGGTCCATCTTATCTAAAGAAGCTGGGCTGCTATCTGACAACTGATAATAACCGGAAACTTCTGGTTTTAACGAAAAACCAAAACGGTCAGCTATTAACAAAAATGAACGATAGGGTTCTATGCGTAGAATGGACATTTAATTTCTGCGCGCTCATTAACATCACGTATTAGATTGTTTTTAACCAAAAGTTTCCTTTGAGGGGTTTAACTCCTGCGAACTACGTTGACTGAAAAATTCAGTTTCCTTAACATATGTATGCAAGAAGATCGTGCTGAGAATCTTCAGCCATCTGTAACTTCAGCCACTTAGAATAAATGAACAATAGGCAAAATTAACAACTCAAATTTAGTGACCTTAAAAGCCGCCGGTTTCTTTTCTCACCAAATTAATCATTAAACTGTAGAACGTTTGCAGTAGTCGGTATAAAAACGAAATTGGTATTACATAAATTTGAAAAATTACACATGTCAAGTTAGATGAAGTAAGCAGTACATGTCTTGAGTCATATTATTGTCGTACTCTTTGTAAACCGTAGTTGGTTCTAGTAGGTTCTACAATTTCAACGGTGAAAAAGTAGCAAACTTTCTTGGAAGCAGATCTTTTGTTCAGAAGTCCGTAATCAGTGACCAGAATAACTACGGAGAAGTTATCGCGGAGATGGGAACGGATTACACTTGACTACACATTCGAACTCAGATAAACGTTTTAAACAGCCCCGTTGTAAGCAGCCTGGTTATTTTACCTGATAATGGTTTAACAAGCCTGACTAAATACAGTACAAAATCATCGATAGGACAGTAAAATACCACCGTCTGACGGAAGTTAATGCAATTTCTAGGCGTGAAGTCAGTCTCTTTGGGTGATATGCTGCGTGAGAAAATGTTTACCACCCGGTACACCTATCAGTTTGTAAGCATGAAGATAGAATCTGCTTTGCTGTCATTGTGAGCCATACTTTAGATCTGTTCGTGGCCTCTCAACTGCTTTTTATTGTCCCTGCGTTATACTCATCTGTATAGAACTAAACAGTCCCTAGAACGCTCATTATAGTTTACTAGGATATAGTGGTAACCGACGTAGAAACAGTGAAAGGCTATTCACTTCGTGATGCCAGTTCGTTTCTAAAGAGATGTTCTCGGTGGCACGATTTCTATTGGAAACATGGTTTTCTTATCTGCTAACCGATACAGTGAACGCTATTTAGACATAGAGAAGGGGGATTGACCTGCTTATTGCTTCCACTTTACTGGGGTTGTCAACTTTCCCGTTTCCAACTGTAGGCCGTTGCAGCAGGCCAGCTTACTAGTTATTCATACAACAGTCACGGATTTCTATCTACTGATGCATATAAACTGTCGCTATTAATCTTGCAGCAGCACTGTTAACTATGGTAACTCTGTTGCTATACTACTAAATTCAAAACGAAAAACTGATAGATTATACTGAATTACACAAGTTCCCGCGTGGTATAAATGAGACGAGGGTTGCTTGCAATCAATATTTCGTCAAGGTCGTACAACTGATATCTAGCTGTTCCGGAAAGCTTTTACAAACAACACTCATGACAGCCCACAATAAATTGCTTAACCAATGGTAACGACGACGGAAAACAAGGATTTCCTGAGTGCATGGTCAATCAGCAGGAAGAAGAAACAACGAAGATTAACTTATTAGTCTACAAGGCAGTACGTAGGAGATATGAATAGATCACTTCCGGTAGAGCGAGAGGGACCATTTGTCACACTCCTTCAATGAGTTATGCAAATAAGTCTATTTTTCTAAGTAAAAAACTGGACATATCATGGCCGAACTGTCGTATGTGTATAACTATTTCCCGATACGGAAGATTAAGTACAATCAGTTTGACCTCATAAGTGAACACGAGCGATGGGAGACTATCTGCTGCGACGTTCGTCAAGCACATGCCTTGCACGTGAGTTGAACATCTTAAAGCACGTCTGCATCTGACAAGCTGGGCCAGACTGTGTGTGAAGAAGGATAACAGCAGTTAACGCACCGTTTCACAATGTTTTAGGGTACAACACTATTTTGATCGATAGCCACAAGTTACACTGGGCAACCTGATCATTTTCAGACTTGGTCAGGATTACTTTCCCGGATTTATTCTAACTCATTATCTATCTTAATTCAGCTGTCAGCATAGTCTTGACTTCTGATATAACCATATAACATTTTACTAATCCACATCACGCATGCTTCGTTGGACATAGAATCAATACAGTTTAGAAGAAAACTCGTAATTTTATTTATCCATATGGAACTCAGTTGATACGTCGAGTTTGAACAACTTGGGGCAACCCGCAAACTCAATAAGTTACATGAGTAATCTATCACAGTACGTCCGTATTAAATGGTTCCCATAAAATCAATAGTCTGGCGGATGTGAGATTACCTCTTAATTCAAAATGCATGTGGTGAAGCCTCTTTTTGAATACCTCGAAAAGTAAGGAGACAAACATGCAGTATATAGTTTGAAGTCGGTATAATAAAAGTACACAGCTGTTTGTAAATCATTGCTGACATATTGGATTAGTCTATGAAAATCAACGTTTTGTTTGGCACTCTGTAAATGCACGGATATCTTATTTGCTAGAAAATTTCTATCTATCGTCTGACGGAAAAACATTGAAGGTGTCTGTTTGTGCACAGGCGTGCGATGGAGCACACCAGCATAACCTACTAACCAGCGGGGTTCTGTTGTTTTGTACCGTTTACCCGATGAGATCAAAACTCAGATGACCCGATACTTGTGTAGTTAACGGACCATCACGAATTAAAACAACACGATGTCTGTACAACTGGTACAGCCTTTGATGTACATCTTAGCAAACATGACCAACAAATCAAGAAAGCACTACACGGCATTTGCACATATAATCATACAAATTGCAGACTGGTCTCAATAAGTGTAATCCATCTGTGATAGAAAAATTGTCTGTCGAAGTAACTGTCTACGTCATTAGACAGATAATTCATAAATCATGAGGAGGAGTTTAGTCTACCTAGTTCCCGTTGATACTGAAAACTGCAATGTAGAGCTCATGCGACGGAATTAGATCATTTCTGACATATATCAAAATATCCAACCAAAATCATCGCTGTCAACGGTGGTGAGGTATGCAATCCGGTCTACAGACGTCGAATCATATAAATGGGTTTTGTCGGGAAGTACTGTTGAGTACCTTATGTGAAAAACAGACTGTTTTCAGATTCGTTATCGACGCGTAAACAACGAACTGAACAGTTAAACCAAAATAATGATTCTCATTAACACACCTTCCTGGAATATAAACGGTACTGAGCAAATCATACCACGTAGGGAGTCACTGTAAAATATGCTAAAACCCCATAGGTGTACATTGTGGCATGTGTCAAGTGTAAACTGAACAGAGTTCGTGCTACAAAAGTGTTGTAAAAGTGTTAGTACATTTCTAACCCAAAATAAGATTATGCTTATCGATCTATATCGAATGTGTGGAAGGAAACGTTTTCCCCAACGGAATCAACCATTTTGCTAGTAGAAATATGGAGATAAGCATATAACCTTCCCGAATACTCCGGCGACGTGAATTAACTCTTGATATATAGTCGACATTATTACAGGAACAACACTATCGATCCCGTGCTTGAACATCATTAACAAGTGTTTGTCTCTCAACAGATTGATTTGAAAAGTGAAGTTAATAACGTTTTCTGTCAGGTGATAAGGGTTGTTTGGAATAAGCACCGTGGTTATCAATCGATTTTTTCAGCGGTGATAGTCTCATCCACGTATTTTTTCAAATTCAAGTATAATGTGTATAAAACCTAAGTTACATCCATCCTTAGAGCAGCCTGGTATGTATTGTCTATTAAAACAGTCGTTATTCAAGATTACGAATGTATGCTCAATCTTCTAGATTGTTCCTTAGTTTTAGAGTCGTTTGTTCACAGAGGCACACTTAACAAATATGGAAACTTAATTTCGACGCTCTGATCTTATATTTTACCTCACGTTGAAGCCTACGGAGGATTGTTCAATGTAAATAGCCCTAGCAGCCGCAAAGATCAAGGCTCCTCAATCTCACTACAATTCATTTTCTAAAAATGTGCAGTTTAGCCGGATTCGAACCAGTGACAGAAACAGCATAATCTAACGTTGCGAGTGGTATCTCAGCTAAAATACGGAACCCATTGGAAGGTCAGAGGTTTAACTTTCAGACCCATCTATTCAGCCAACTTACTGTTTCACATGGATTCCACTAAATGCTTCAGCAGATTGACTGTCGAAGCAAGATCTTTTCGTCAGTTCACGCTGGAATGCACCGACGCCACCGGTGGCCATTGAATCTGTCTTAATGATAAGTCGCTTCTGGTCGTGCTGCTTCCGTGGCTGTTTCGATTCCAGCCGCGGCTCAGATTTTACGTAGTTGGGTCTTCCGAATTAGTAAATCCGCCAAACTATCGTTCACCAATTTTTGTTTTGCTAGAAGGGAAATAACGCCGGACAGTCAGTATTGCTCAAAGCATGCCAGTATCATATTCTTGGCCGGTGGAAGATTTGTGCAGGCTACACGATGTTGCTATCTGACATAGTCTTGGCAGCCCAGGTGACATCCAATAATACATTGAGTTTTACCAAATCTATTGTCTCAAAACGCAGACTGACTTCTCGCGAACGCAACAGTTACTTAGATCTAGTGTCGACTAATGCAGCTATAGAGGTTATTGACCAAGTCCAATAAGTAAAAAGCTGCATCAGCAGCACGGTTGTGAAAAATAAAACAAAAATTGGTGTTTGAAAGAATAAGATAGTCTTCAATAATCCAGATTGTCTCCATTGATAGAAAGGCATCTCTGTGAAATTTAAGTCATAGGTGAATATATGGTGTGAGTGAGAACTGAGCTACTGTATGACTTCCAAATGTCTTTTGACATTTAGCCAATGATTTCTGCCTACACTCGCACAAGTAGGAAGGGGTTAACGGGGAAGTCACCATGAGGCTGAAAGTCAAACAGTTGATGGTAGGTGCAAAGTGGGATTATTCATTCAGCTCCTAAGGATTCACAGTTTACGGTGGTTGATCTACACACTAAAGATTTCGGTCGAACGTCTCCTATCGCAACTTATCTCCTCTAATGTCACAGGTAGTTGAAGTAAGGTTCGAGGTGAGCAAACGATTACTTGGCGGAAGCCTTCGTCTCTCGCATACTTGATAGCTGAATAGGTTAGCAGAGGCGATGAATAATCATATTTGAGGGGTTGTAAATTTTGCCATTTTCTGGCTGAGATTTCTTATCAAGCGAAATAGAGGGAGCTCAGATGGCTGTATAACCTTTTCTGTCAGTATGAATACAGGTCATAGTTTGACTGATAGCAGAAAACAGTCACCAGACAATTCAGCAAAATTATCTTGGCCTTGCGTGTTGTGTATCCTATCGAGATTATCGGCAACCTGATTAATACTCACAAGAAAAGGCGGTTGAGCGTTTAGTAGTAATGACTCGGTCGTGCCCATTGTGAGGCTAGTGGCTCAGTGACTAACTCGGTTGCCTCAGGAAATCGTGGCGAGGGTTCTGATCTTGGCCGTGGCAAGAACACTACTGACGAGCTCTAATGAGAGCAACACTCGAGTCTAGCGATTCTTCTTGAAAGAGACTGGTTAGAAAGTCGATCCGAGTGCTATCATAAGTGATTGTTGTTCAATGCGAAATTTACCGAATTCTAAACTTCGCATCAGTGAGTGATGTACTGTCAAACCAGATACGTGGAGGCGTGTTGGTAAACTATTCAGTGTACTGTCACATCAGGGTTCAAAATAGCGATAGCCATTTTTGAGTAATCCATATGGAAAACCACAGATCAGTTGATCAGGAAATGTGCTCAGTAAGATAGCCAGCAAGAAAATGACTTACCATTTCAGTAAATTATGTGCGATTCATTCCACCTCAATGTGAAGTTGGCCGTATGTTTATCCTGTCTGCATAAAGGATCCTACAAGGTGGTTTACAGGCTTAATCAACAAGCTGCGACAGAAAAATAAATAGGGGGTAACTAGTTTCGGTTAGCTGGTTTGAACATGATATGAAAAAGGCACAGCTGAATGTTTTATAATTAAAAGTGAACCAAACAATATGCTGTTTAGGCGTTTGTCTAATTTTCGGTACCAATCCATTACATAATGTCTGCTGGCTCACGCAAACTCAACTGAGCTGAACACGCTACTCCTTAATAAGGAAAAGTTAACGACCGATGAAATGGGATGGATCGCGACATCGCCGTAAGAAATTAGATGGAAGATTAACCGTGTACAAAAACACGTGCGATCGACTTAATTTCAAAAGAACACGTTATCAGCGTTGTCAATCCAGAATGAATTGATATATCCAGATGACAGTGCCGTGGCCGAGATGCATGCCATTTTAGATCATTTTACAAAAGAAAACAGGCTTATTGATGAGTAGTAGGGGATTTTAGTTGAACAGCATCCAAGATCGATCAAAGTTTTCGCATTCCCATAAAATTTTCCGTCAACCTTTCTTGAAAGGAAGCACAAAACTCGAGTTTCGCACTCATTAGAGCTCCTCAGTAGTGCGAGAAATCGAATGTGACTGAGCGCTCACAAATGATAAGTCGTTCGTGCCTAATCTGAGGTCAACGGTGCAGTGGTCAACACGGTTGCCTCATGAAAGCATGGCCGAAATTTTAGTCCCGGCAGTGGCAAGGATATGCATTACTGACTAGCTCTAATGAGAGCGAAACTCTAGTTTAGCGCTTCTTTTCGAAAGGGGCCGAGTGGAAAGTCTATGGGAATGTGACAGCTGCGATCAATCAAGGGGGGTGTTCGAACTGAAAAAGATAAAACAGTGACGGATAAGGATGATTTCCTTGAAAATCAAGTATTCGAAAAATGAGTGTTAATAAACGGAAGTCACACTGATAAGGTAACTATGTAGAACCAAAAGAACAAAAATAGTTATGCACCATGACATGTTCGAACACGCCGGTTGATGTTAACTGATACCAGCCACTAACATTATGAAACATATACATATGAGCTGTGAACTTGAGACCTCTTTATTCATCTTTTTGTTCACCGATATACCGTCCATGTTATTGCAGAGCTGTTCTCAGTATAAAATGGTAACAACTGATTATATTTGCTTGTAAGTATTATGATATACATAAATGAAAATCTTCCACGAATTACGAAAACCCAGAATAAATATGAGCAAAGTTACTTTAATTGAACACCATCTTTCATGCATTAAAGTTTTCAAATTTAA
>LUCH01008033.1:8438-24202 GCA_013368495.1 Paragonimus heterotremus | reverse complement strand
CAACCCCAGGGGGAGCAACCGCTATGTACTCATTTAAGGACTGAATTTCCAACTTCATTTCTGACAAGGTTTGTCGGTAGTCCTCCAACCTAGTCTCAATGGAAGAATTAGAAGGGAAAACTGAGCCAAACAGAGTCTGGCACTTACAGCCGCAGGTTTTCTGCGTTGCTTTACTTTTCGTCGATTGCACGCGAACAGTCAGCGGCAAAGCGACGCCTTGATTGTCATCGAATCTACAGCTCATACATATAAAGTCTAGAGCTGAAGAAGAAGGAAGTTTGTACTGGTGTTCATGTAGGTCAGTGCATTTGAAGTGATACCACTTTTGACACTGGTAACACTGCATGCCGTTTTGTACGAACATTTTGCACCCGTAGTGGCCGCAAACGCCCAATGCCACAGCGAGCATTTGTTGAGTCCCAGTACTATTAGATCTGACCCGGGTCATTGTCAAACGCAACAAGCAGTATACGATATAGAACGGATATAGAACCAGATACAATTTAACAAAAAAATTTCAATCGATATGTTATTCGGTAAAGAACTACAGTAAACGTATGCAATTATTTGATGCTCAGGGCACCAATAAGACGAAAATACGAGTAGACAACAACAACGAGAGAATTTGAATCAAATTTCGAGTTACCCGCCAGGACTTGTGCTGGGTGGTTTACTGGTCTCGATCCAGAAATTCCAGTCGTGGTGGTATGTCTCATAGTATTAGTGTGTTAAAGTACAAGAAAAATATTAAACACCAAATTGAGAAAATCACAACACACCTCGATGCTGAAACCACCGATTTCACAAAACTCGGAAGCAACCATTCCCGTGGGCACGACCAACCGCAACAAGCCATGTAAGGACGGAGCGACAGGATTTAAGTGAGACCAACGTACATCAACAACTGTTCAGTAGTGGAAATTAAGTTCGGACGAGTTGCGTCGGAACAGGCGTCAAGTGAACAATATCAAGCTTGAATAATTTACAGAAGTTTACCTTCTTTGAAGTAACATTTAGTCGCGCGTGCAATTCAAGCAGTTTGCACAATTTTCTGTAAAGAAGGCCCATAAGTGCTGCAGAGGTTGACTGTAAGAAGAGGGACGGGCAACAAAAGGGGAATAAATGGAGATGGGGTGCGCGGTCACAGACTTTCCATCAAACCCACGACAATCGTCAAACCATTTTAACAAACCCGTCTCACCCAACATTTGCTTGCCAAACTGCCAATATACCCGTATCGAAGACACCTGGTGTTCTTGTTCATAAGGTATTCTGTCACTCATGCTTATAAATGACATGTAGTGTTGTCAACTGAAGTGACTGATCCCGAAAACGAGACCATCACCCGGCGCCAAGTGTCGGTATAAGCGCGCACCCTCATTTGGTGAAATGCACTCAAGCATTCTGGTCATACTCTTGAGGAGTTAACTGTATGTTTCAGGTGCTTCTTTTGGGGGAATGTCTGTTGACATTTAGTGGCCTTCCAGGTTTAGTGTCTCCGAAACGGGCTTCATATGCGACGAAACCTATTGAACCACGAAGACACTCTCATCCTGAGACACATACCTCGTCTACTAACCATTTATGCTTCTGATGTACTCATTTCGACAATTTTCTCAATATGGCGCCGATAGTAACGACGACCTTTGGATCGCTCAGAGTTCCCCAGAACCAATATCATCTGACAGCTTCTAAGGCTTGAAACCAGCTGTTTCGTTACTCCAGGAGACAGTGGATCTGAGGGTGTCCCCGATAATACAACCCAGAGTCAAGTTCGCAGCGCCAACGGTAAGACTAAATAAGTCTGGACTAAGTTCTGTAGCCGCTGCAGGCTGTTCATATTAGAGTATCAAAATATGCTCACACTTGTTACCCGGAGTCAAACACAGTACACTAAATAGATTCCACTTTTCACTGTTAGACAACGCACCTTTCCAAAACACTACGGAGCCGTTGGACAAAACTTTTCCCAGAAGATTAGGCTGCCTCAATGTTGGCAAAACCACACCGTCTATAAAAACCGCAGCTAATATCTAACGCTATTCGAGCATGCAGGTTCCTATCACCAATAAGGGTTTATCACTTTCCTAACAGCCACCCTGTGTAGGACTGGAAGACACATACAACCAACGGCTATGTTTGCTGCCAACGTCTGTCTCCGGTTATCTTCCAGTGGCTTCAGATAAATACCAGGTGAACATAATCTAAATAATCGCTATTTTAACCTAGAATCTTCAACTTATAGGCCTCAGCTTAAACTCTGATCTGTTTTCTGCACAGTTAGACACCTGGATTTGCCTTTCACTTCCCGTAATTGATGATACTTCTATTAATTAGTGTGTGGCTGACCCAACTTTAGAGTTTAAGGACTTCGTTTATAAGCCCAAGTAGAAGCTTTTTACAAGTCTGTTGGTACCCATTACATGCGAGCCATCAAAATTCCCAGCAGGATAGCCGCCAACTTTCTGCCCGAACCCCACATATGAGGGCGTGAACAGAAGTGGTAGAACGGAGTCAAAGCGGAATAAATCGAAAGCTTCGCAACAATCAAGTGGATTAAGCATTTAAGGTTGGGGACCTGTCCAAGCACAGTGTGCGACGTCCCCCGACAAACTACGGAATTGTTCATTCATCCCGGTAAGAAAAGCGGACCTATTCACAGCTTGGGAAAAATCGTTGTCAGCGTGAGCAATATCTTGTGTTTTGTGAACAAAAGTTTGATCGGTTCACTGGTCGAAGGCCGAAAGGGAAGTATAAAATCCTGTGAAAGATTGAAACGTGGATTGTCGTTTGCACGTGAAGCACTCAAAATCTTGAGCTAGGCTGCTCGAGTAAACTAAGTTTTGGAAGTGTTATCTATAACCACAGAATCTGCGTTATACGCACGCCTAGTTTGTCCTTTTAAACATCGATTCCCTCACGTAGGATGCGGTTAAAAACCTACTCTACGAAATGGAGTAATTATCAGAAACGTTAACTTCGTTGGCCCGGCGGGAGTAGTGATAAAAACTTCGGTAGGATGGTGTCTTTTATAACTGGTATAACAGTGAGGGCCATGGGTTACCGTGAATATGTAGCATTCCGGATATACCCCATTTCCGTATTGGCTAGTTTCACCCTAAGGATTATTAACTGATGCGGCCGTCCAGAGGGGAAGCTCTTGGTGCGAGTACGGTGCCTGACGCTGGAGATCGCTGACGGATTGCTGTCTGATGTGCAATCTAATTGCGATCCCCCGAGGAATAGACGTACAAATTACCTAGAAACAGCAAAGAACCCCCGTATGTACGCCAGCTGTTTTGGGTTGGGTTCAAAGGCACTAGATGAAACTGGTTGAGATAAACGTCTATTCAATCCGCTAATGCTGTTGGTTTATACATTTCTCAGTCACATCTGTTCTAACGGTTCTGTATCGGCAATGCCGAGGGGCGTGACCCTGGTAGGGTACGGTTTGTGCTGATGCTGGGAAGATAAGTCCTCGAACAAACTACTGCTTTTCACGGAACAGTTCTCATATAAGGTGCCTCCTACCTATACAGCCGCCGGTCTCAACCCGTCGATTGATACGACCAAAATTTCGCCGCCACGCACAAATGTAAGATCCACGTCAAAAAGTCATGGAATGTTGAATGGAACTGTTATGTTGGCTGCAGAGAATGTTGAAGGGAAAGGACGCGAGTCGGTACGTAGAGTATGTCGATGGACATGTATTGACGTAGATCAGCGTCCCCACTCCTTTTGCTGGGATTAGTCGGAATCGTCGCATATGCAGGGCAAAGTGCTAACCTTATTCAGCGAACGTGATGGATTAGGTTGCACTTAGTGCAAATCAACTCCCCAGGTAAACGAGGACCGACAGAGCTACTGAGTATGGGTATATATAAATCGGTTTGTGGCGTGTTTGGAATACCTAACAAGAATAACGGCAGAACCTCCTGCTACGAGGGCTGATGTTGGTGGATAAGAGAATTTTAGTGCCCTCGACGGAAACGTCCTGTTACTGTTAGCTGTCGGATGGCGATTTGTTCTGCAAATCTGGCCACATTTCAGCGTGCCAAAAAGCGATGTAAGGATTAACTGGAAGTTTGACTCACGGTTAATAATCGGCCTTGCAACAGTCCACCCAAGACGTTAAACCCACTCCCTCAGAGCTGTTTGTCTGGCGGTTTACGACAGAAAATTTGGGATATGTGTGACCTTTTACCAACGTGTAAACCGGTCTACTCATGCAGAGTGACACGGACGAGACTAAGCCAACATGCACACTGTGGAAGCTTTCTTTCTTGGACACGACCGTCTGGCTTAAAACGCGCATGTCGCTAAGGTTTACAGCTTTGACAGTGCTTACACACCCTGAATCATTCATGGATATTGAGATTATTGTTGCGTGCGATAAAATCAGTGACAAGCGCTTTGACTATGAAACGTACATCTAACGGATGCACATGGAACATTTTAACATTTGATGGTGAAAAGCTACCGGAATACATTGAATGGATGTTTTACAAAGTATCATTACCAAGTACTTTTCCTGGTAGATGAACTGAAAATCATGCAAAACTCGGAGCACCTGACCGGGGATCGCTCAGCCACGACTAGGTGGTTAGTTTTCACAGCTCGTAAAAGACCGCTTCAGATGGCATTGGGCCGATCAGGGCAATGCTTGACGGCTTTCGTCGGACGCTGAGATTAAAATGCATTTGCGCGTCAACTGGTGAACTGAAATGTCCAAAGGGGTCGAGGTCAGGAACACGGAAGTGATCTTTAGACTTGGGGCACACCCAGAAACGATCACAACGAAGGTTAGGGTTCTGGCCTATCGGTGAACGACGGAACGTTTTAAATGGGCCTACAGTTGGCATTTCGAGCTTGTACTCGAGGTCCCATTGCCGAATGTTGAAGGATGGTGACCGGTTTCTACGTATTAATAGAAAGTTCCGTACAGAGGCCAAATCACTCAGAAAGAAAAGACGATTGACCTTTGTGTTGCTTACCGTTGACGGTTTTGAAAACTGCAACCCAGCAAGTTTTAGCAATTGTCAAGCCGGCGGCTACATTTTCTTTGGACGCGTTTGGCGGTCGCACCTCATGTCTCGTGAACCCGAAGAAGATGGTTTACCCCAGGTACATACGGAGAGACATGAGTCTGCTTGTTCTGTAACAGGTGTCTCGGCGACTCTCATCAGAACTTAGATACTTGATGTTTGATCCAGTCGTGGCCATGGCTTTCTTCGAATGCTTCTTGCAGACTGGCCTGTCCACCGTTTTACGTAGTCAGCGGACTATCCACAGAGCTGCTCAAATAGTGGCGGAGATGAAGTTCCAAAACTGTCTGTTTGTTTCATCTACAGAGGCTGCCAGTCCATCTAACATATGCCAAAGCAACATGGATAAGGGTTATTGTAGACACTAGTGGAGTCAGTAAGTCCCCAGTTTCTGCATGAGAAACTCTAGCAATTAAGAATGAGCAGCTGCCTGCCGCTGGTTTTAAAGCAGAGAGTTTGGCCCACTATCTTTCTGTCTTAGCCTAGAAGGAGTTGATCGAGATGCATTTTCTCTTCCGGTTGTATTTGCTTAAGGATAGCCTGCTAAGCAGACTAACGCTGATTCGTCAACGAGCCGAGTAAGGTGTATCTACAGAAGTTGAACCTTTCGCGGGGAGAGGGTGGTGTATGCTTCTTGGTGGTATATCCGATGCTGGCCTTGATTTATAACGCAGTGCACCGCAATTCTGAGTCAAAATCTCCGGAAACGTCAACTGCCAACGTCATCAGAGCCGCAAAGAACGAAAATTCCAAATTCACTTCTTTTACATCAGTCACGACTAAGAGATGTTCAACGAAATGTGACGCAAATAGGTGTGCTTATTTACTACGTTCGTCTTGCGCATAATATAAGAGAACAAACTGTTCGCCGACGGGGAGTGTTGTACGATTCGAATGGACTCACCAGTCAGAAGAACCTGAGCGACTGATGAACAATAACGGTTTTTGTAAATATCCAACACACCTTTTGAACTGCATCAATCTGCCACAGTGCTAATGATAAGGTTATGCCGTATCTTGGTTGGCTGTAGTCGAATCAATCCAGCCAATGAACATGTGACCATGACGCACTGTCTTTCGCTGACTGTCACCTCGCAACCTGCAGTCGTTGTAGATCGGCTCTGGTGTCACTTAGAAAAAGCAAGCCAGTCGACCGATCACTCATATAAGATGATCGACTAGTACCTGGTGGATGAGCATTAGATGTCTCCGTTACTGGCCGACACGCCGGTCCGAAGGTGGTCGGTGGCGGGTTAGAAATATGCACGGTTAATTGCACTCTCTCGTTTCATGTCGGAAGGTATGTTGGAGCAGCTATCACCTTGACGGGCCGCGCTAAATTAACTGCACACGGGTTTTAGACTGGCGTCTCTTACAGTACTTTTCTCATTGGAAGGCTTTAAGGTGTCACCAAGTGGAGGAGCTGAACTTCATAACCAGGGAGTGGTTTATCTGCAAGGGCCTTCGCTTTGTTTGTCCAGCTATCCTCACTCGAAGTAGCCAATATATACTATCCTGATGATGGTAACTTTTCTGCCCACAGTCGCCTTATGGTGGAACCATCTAGCTTCCGCGAGCCCAAGAGGTCTTTTGTGGGAAGCAGCAACTGAGATGAGGAAGGATCGCTCACGTCAGCCATGCAAAGACATAGCCTATAATTTTTCCATGTGTTTTGTGATTGCTTACTTTGAAAGTAAGTAAGGGAAAACAGACGACATGCTCTTGAACAGGCCCCCGACGACTGCTGCGATATCAGAAGGAAGTGGTTACAACGAGTATGAAAATTTTATTTTTTGGATATCATGCGCCCAGTCGTAAAACGTCCCCAATATAGCGAAATCAGTATCTTTAGACAACTGCGCTATATTCAGGCGTTTTTAACTCGACAATATACTGTGTTTTGTTATCGGTATCGGTAGCGACCAACCACACCATATACGATATTAAAAACCAAAAAGACGGAAATGCTCCCAAAACAGGGGGGCTCATCAATCACGCGACGGTCTATTCAAACAAATGACAAGCGTCCGAGGGTGCGATATCACCAGAAAACTACGACAAAAAGGTATGAACGTTCGTGTACAAGTGAAAACGAAGGTCTCGCTGACATAGGTAGAACAACCCACATACAAGTTGAAATCCGTCTTGTTGCAGGGTCACCATATAAAGAAGGAAGGCAACATGGGTGTGCGAAGTGGTTCCACCGCCGGTGTAGCAAGCTCTCGCAGTGGGCTAATGACGTGTATGTGGTTCATAAGGAGCTGCCACGGGTTTGCGGGCCATGTGCGAGTAAGCTCCACGATTGTACTTCTGCTGTGAACACTGGAGTAAACTAGGAGAGGGGCTCTAGTTGCATCACACCGCATGTTGTGCTCGATGATGTAGGTGGCAGTGAAAGGGAAATGAGCGGTAATGAACCGAATGATTCATATACAGAAGGAGAACGTTGCATCGAGGTGAAAGGCTCTGATGAGGTCCGGAGAAAAACAAGGAGAAAGGCGGTTACAAAACATGACCACTCGCCAGGTTTGGTACATGAGTTAAAGAATAAAACCGCTGCCGGAGGTAAAGCCGAACTAAATGCCCCTGCTGTTAACAGGGTGACTTGTAGAAAAGTAACTGTCGTAAGAGAGGACAAAGGCAACAAGCGGAGCGGGGAAGAGGACAAAATAGTGAGTAAACGGAAATCGGTCAAAGAAAATGTAGAAAGGGGAAAGAAAGAACTTAATATATTGGAGGGAATAATTAAAAATATTTGTTTGAAGCTGGAAGCCCAAGAACAAAGATTTACGGAGGTCCATAACCAACGTGAGCCTTCGGTCAAAGCTGTGCAGGGTCTGGAAACTAAAAGGGACTTAGCCCTTGGTAGAAATAGGAATGTCGCCATCAGAGGCGTCCCTGAATTCATTATGAAAGGACGAGCGATGGCTATTAAACGAGTAATGAGGTTGAGTAAGTGGCAGGCAAATACATACAGTCCTGGACCAATGTTGTCTGAGTTCGTTAACCCCAGGCACCGAGAGAAATTCCTGGAGGCAGCATGGCAGATGTACGCAGTCACAAAAGGTCGAAATACTGTAACACCGGACGACTCGGTTGGGTGGAAGAATACTAGCCGTCCCATCAACTGTGGCGCAACAGTGCGTTAAAGATCCAGGGCTACGGGTGCGGTTCAAATACTTACTCGTTGAACAGGGGGATGGAGAAGCAGACGGGGATTTATTCCCATTGTAGAAGCTACTCAACGTAAAGAGAGTGGATCGTTTAGCCTGGGGCTAGGAAAGAGTGGAAAACCTCCTACAAAAGAGGGGGGAGAGTGCCCAGGTGTAATTCCTGGACCATGCACCGCATCTTCGAGTCAAGGAGATCGAAAAAACGGGTGGTTGTGAGAAGTCCCTGAGAGTGCTGTGTACCAATGCTGGTAGTCTTGGGAACAAATGGAGTGGGCTTTTAGGGAACCAGGAAGAGAGGATGTGGATGCAGTTACTGAGACCTGGCTAGGAGGGGATATGTCCGTCGATAATATATGCCCACCGGGATGTGCGATCCACAGGTTAGATAGACAAAATGGCAGAATGGGTCGGGTTGTTCTAGTGTTGATAGCCCAGCATTATTTGCAGTACCAAGAAGAGGAGTTTAATGTGGAAAATATTTCGTTATTAAGCCGTTCCTTGGCAGATGGCAGAACAACGTTGCTCCCATTGTGCGTTTACAGAAGTCTGCCTTCTACTTGACAGGAGGATGAGCAACTACCCAGTGATATTGGGGGACAAGCGAGCACGTTACAGCAGCTCCTCATTGTAGGATATTTCAACGATCTAGAAGCGGACTGGGGATTAATGCATGCTGCCAGTGGTACGTTTGGTGAGGCATTGTTGGACCTTCTAAACAAGAAGGCATTACTTCTGCACGTGAATAGGGTCACTAGGTGAAGTGATGGTCAAAGTGCTACAGTCTTAGATCTTGTTACAAGAGGAAACCCGAACGACGTTTCGGACTCGAAGGTCGGAACACCCTTAGGCAATAGTGACCATGGAACTATGAGTCTGAAGTTTGGTTGTGTCAACGCCACCTCCCATGTCGAATGTCGTAGATTCTTTAGAAGTATTAATATATAACTAAGGCCGGAAGCGAAACAGCTAAGTTGAATGGATTGTCGTGGTACCAACGATGTCAACAAACTTTCCGCCACAATTAAAGACCATCCGATGCAACTGACTGACACGCACGCACCATTAAGAGGCAGTAGACTTAGAGGCAAGCCTCTGCGGTGGAAGAGAAGGTTCGAAAAGACACTGAGACGCAAAGGGAAAGCCTGGACTGTATAAGAACAGTCTGGGGTGGTACGTCAGGTTTTGTCGGTATAAGGCGGCTACAAAGAAACATTCTGGTATACAAAGTGAACGTAGGAAAAAGTTTGAAATGAACATAGCGAAGAACCATAATAAGAACCCTGAAGCCTTCTTTCGTTATGTCTAGGCCAAGGGGGCAGTTAGAAGAGAACTGGGTAGCACTGTTGATACTGACGACAATGTTATTGAATCACCACTACAAAATGCGAAAGTTTTTCGCTGTTTTTTGGGAAAGTATATATTTCGGACCTGTGGATCTACCACAGTGGAACTGGACACAAGGACCACAGGTGGGCCAATGATGGAAGAAGTTGGAATAAGAGAGAAGGAGGTCAAAGATAGGTTGGATAAACTAGACGTGAATAAGGCGATGGAGCCGGACTGTATTAATTCAAGGATACTAAGACCTCTCAGTGATGTTTTACAGGAGTCTCTCACCGTGTTGTTTAATCTTGCCCTGCAGAAGGCCATAATCCCAGATGGCTGGAGGAAGGCAGCGGTTGTACCCATCCATAAGACGGGTAGGAAGCACGGGATAAGCAATTGCCGACCGGCAAATCTCACCTCAGTTGTCCTGAAACTACCGGAGACAATTATCAAAGATAGGATTGCGAGACACCTTACTGAAAATAGGCTTCTCTCAGCAGACCAACATGGATTTGTCAGGCATAGCTCCTGTTTCACCAACTTGACTTGCTTCCTCGATGAGACCACAGAGAGGCTGGATAAGGGAAACAAAGTTGAGGTTTGCTACTTGGACTTCAGGAAGGTATTCGATTCCGTGAGCCACCGATTGTCGATCCTCACACTAGATATCTTCGGCCCTACTTCAAGACTGGTAGGATGGATACAGGACTTCTTGAGGAGTCGCACCTTCCATGTAGAGGTAGCAGAATAAAAGGTCACAGAAGTTGCAGTTTTTAGTGTGGTACCTCAGGGATCAGTGCTTGGACCACTACTGTTTTTAATGTTCATCAATGGTCTCGCCAAAGGTCTAAAGTTTTCCTGCTACGTCTCCACGGACGATGTGAAGGTTGTAGAAATCATGACAACACGAGTATGCAGGAGGACTTAAACATTGTTCAGAAGTGGTCAAATGAATGGCACCTACCCTTGAATATAGACAAGTGCAGTCAGCTGTTTGCTGGGAAACAGCCAGAGTCAGTCAGGTATTTTGTCGAGGGAGGAAAAAGAGCTAAGGAGGGTAGAAACAACCAAGGACCTAGGAGCGCTCCTAGAAGGGAGCTTCAAAGTATTCACACAGCGTACAGAGGGGGCTCGAAAATGAAATAGAACGCTGCATATGATGAGGGAAACGTCCACATCAAGGAGCCCGAAGGTGTTGTTGCCGCTCTGTAAAGCTTATGCTAGGCCACACGTGGAATACCGTGTGCAGGCTTGAAGCCCGCATATGGTAAAAAACGTGAAGTTACATGAGAAGGTTCAGACGAGTTTTACAAGGTTACGTGGCGGGATGCGAGATAACTCGTACGAAGACAGGCTGGGAAGGATTGATCTGTTTTCTCTTGCGCGGAGGAGGGATAGAGGAGACTCGATAGAAGCCATCAAGATTCTTAGGGGAATAACCGAAGTTGAGGTGATATCTCTATTCAGCCTGCATACAAACTCAGACCTCTGAGGTCACATCCTGAAGTTGGGGAAAACGAGTGTTGCTAAATCGACTAGGGCTAACTACTTCGTATGTCGAGTCGCCGAATGTTGAAACATGGTTCCACAGAATGTAGTATCCTCCGATAATGTGACAGTTCAAAAGAAAGCTAGACGAGTGCTGGCCACCTTTCTCCCCGGATCAGTTGTAAGGGTTTGGTTAAGATGAGTTTCCAAACTACTTTCCTTGCCATAGATTTAAGTTAGTCAGCTTTTCGTCTCTACTTGTTATTATTGTTATCCCTTTTAAATCTTATTCGCTGCTTTGATTTTATTGACGAAGTTAGTCTTAGTATCTGAAAGTATAGGTTATAAGAATCAAACCCTCATTGGTCGCACACTTACTTGTTGTTTCACGTCATTTCAACGGGAGGATAAACTTGTGTGCATCGGTGGTAGCTAGGAATTTGTGTTCTGAAGGCGCTGATAGCTTGAGCTCCTCAGCTTTTATCTGATAGCTCTCATACTGACTCATGGAAGTGAAGAATCTCTTCTCATTATCGTTGCAGCACTGGATGCCCTCGGAAGCCTGCAGTGGTCAGGACGTGTTACTGAATAAACTAAATAATTGCGAGGGTAACTTACCAGGCTATCGATGACAATGAAATGAACGAATGAGACAAAACAGTTATAAATTTGCAGCATGTTGTGGCAATCAAAAGGAATTGACTCACAGGAAAGTGTTCGAAAGTGTTTGAGATGACCACCACAATATTCCAAATTACCAGCATCCGGAATTGGGTAACATCACAGAGTTGCCGTGGACTGTTGAAGCGCGATTCGTGGTGCGACGATGTTCGTAGTACAACGGAGCTAAAAATTGGATGGTAGATCCGTGTAATATCGTCACACGACAACGCAACGGAGAGAATAGCAGACCGAGGTGCACAAAATTTGTATTGTACTGCAAGGTCACCCTTATCAGTTTGAACAACATGTAAAGATGATACAAGGGGTTGTTGTACAGAAATGAAACATCGTTCGTAAACAAAAGTAATCTCTACAAGCCCACTGGTGCAAGAAAGTGGACAATTTCTGGCTGGAGCCGTTTCGTCCTGGAAACTGAACCGAACTGAACTGAACATCAACGGCTGGAATCGGACGTGAAATAAAAATTTCACACGCGACGCAGAAAACAAATCTTTGGGCGCTGAGAGTTCGATAGGTACGTTAGGATATGAATTCGATATCGCAGTTAATGTAACGGCTAGCAACCCGACAAAAGTAGGAAGAGAGAGACGGCACACGGGAACCCCCGCTTGTCATCACCGTTACTACCCAGCCAACAAAATCTCAAATTACCCAGATAATTTCTAAAAATTATCCAGTGACTTGACTCGGCAATTTTAGGGGTAAGGTCCCGAAATTACCCTAAAAATTACCCATAGGGTAATTTGTCCCACAGTTGACCCATTTCATATATTTCAATTTTTTCTCTTTCCCCCCCACGAAAATACGGCTTTTTTCAAATCCATGGGTAATTCGCCGGATATACTTAACGGAAGCTACTCCTTACGTTGTCAGTAACATAACTGTCGTCCGACTTAAGGCGAAATAACGGAAAGGTGTTTCAGGCAACAACTGAAAATACAGCAGTTACTGTGGAAATATATTTGCGTTGTAACGTGTAAAACCGTAATCGGATATTCCGTGTTGTCACGTTTGCACAACTCGTTTGGCTAATGAATAAGTGACCTGTGAATTAGATATGTAGTGGGCAAGTGGGCATGTGCTAGACCCTCGTCCACTAACAATTTGATACGCCTTTTCTGAAGAGCAATCGTAACGTAGTCCCAACAGGTATCGAACTAGAGAACACGGTGGGGTTTGGAAAAAAACCGTACATTTCCAGCAATATTTGGAAATATGATAAGTAGTTAGCTCTAGCCTAGTCTGGGACCAACGGCAAAAAAGAGAAGCATAATGAAAAGAAGCGTGAGATGGGCTACAGTCCACTCGGTGGTGATCAAAAGCGCGCCAGACGGAAAGCGTGTGGAACCTTCGAGTGCGTTAAACAACGCTTAAATAGGTTCGGGTTAAACGATCTTGAAGAATGAAATAATAGATGTCGTCAAAAAAAGCAGGCATTCGCCGCGTGCAATTAGTTGCACGACTGAAGAAAGTGGCACTGAGTTTGTATCAGGCCTACTATTGCACGCGTACACACAGTCGTGCGTACAGAACAGACAAGCAGGAAAACGGTTGCAGCCTGGCTCCTTAGAGAAGCCACACGACCGCCGGTCACTACAGATACAAGATACAGTTACAATGGGAATTTTTAAATTCCATATCTACGTAAAAAATCGGGACAGAGAAAAGTGAAAAGTAACAGCCTTACAGTATTCTTTCAAGGGATTCCAATAATGCTACAGATATTAGCTCGTTCATATCCCGTAACCCGAATATGCCATCCTGAACGTGTACAAAATTCAAACATGAACCATAACAATAAGATTAATGGGTGTTTGAACCTCTATACCTTGGTATATACGCACTGCAACCTTAAAGTATGTATCCTTATATGTGCGTATACACCACCTAACATTCTGTAGCAATCAAATACGAAATGTATTTATTTCGTATGCGCGTACAAATTTGCATAAGCATCCATAAAACAATTTACTGTTCAAATGAAACTTATCTTCGAACATAAAAACCTCACACAGTAGTTAATGCACGCGGGAGGCGATCTCAGAGAAAACGAAGCACCAACTCGCTCACCATCAAACGGTCAAACGGCCTCCAAAGTGGCGCCCACCGGCCATTGCATGCTTCTACCAACACTTAAACAAATTGTGTATCAAGAGGACGATAATCATGAAAGAAAATGTAGCACTCTGTAATTTCTTTTTACAGTCCGTTTTTGTTGATTAGGTTGCCTTTGACGGCCTCAATGAACCACGCCGGGAAAATGGGTGATTTTTAGTGCAATATTCCCATGGGGTAATTTGTGCTGGCCGAGTAGTCTAGTGTAAAGACGATTTGTGCTTTCGAACAACTGTATAGAAAACGTTAACAAGCGGGCGTCTACAGTCACGTACAAAGGTAAATATCGAATATGTTGGCCAATTACGGATGTTTCACAAGTTTGTTTAAACCATCCGCGTGTGCATTGTCATGGGTACCCATGCCTGCGTTCAAGGTCAAAAGTGCTTTGACGTGTTGTGAGACGTGCAATCGAAACCGGCACGCGCGCACAGGTTGGATTTAAATCGCGTAACGGGGCGTGCTGCTGTGTTGTTGACGCCATTTTAATTTCTGTTTGTGTATGTCGATGGCATGGCCTACTGGGCCTTTGGCTCGTGCTTGTTTCTCGTTGTTTCCTCTTTCAAAACTGTTGTTGGATCCCCTACTGCAGAAGGACGCTGTCCCCGAATTCCCCACATTACCTCTAAGTTGGTCCGCAAATGTAACGGACGATCAGAGCAGAAACAGCCGGCGTGCATGTTACGGTTATTAGTAACTGCAGTTACTAATGTTACATGTAACATGCAAGTGCACTTGCATGTTTTTAACATACAATCCACATCCTCCACATTTTTCTCGTTCTTATAGTTACGAACGGTAGACTCAAAAATGCTTCATCAGTGAAAATGTTGAGTTACGTGAGACACTCATGAGTCACTTATGAGACGGTCGACCGACTCAGTGTGCTACTAGGGTGCGCAAAATTGTTGTAATCGTGAATCCATTTGGACTAAAAGTTAGAAGTATGAAAATGTGTTTTAGAAATGTTTAAAAACTCGTTTGAATACCACAATGAGCATGGTTAATACCAGTTATTATTCTTATCCGATTCGCCTACTGTGTGGCCATGCGTTGGCCAGATGTTGGCCAACAACTTGGAGTCGGCCATTTGTTTGCTGGGTTGTGTTTGGTTGCATAAGTTACGGCGAGGACCTACTACGATCGTAAAACACACATCTCCGTTACGCATAACGACTCGTTTAGATCTGTTAGGTAAATTCTATTCATGTATTCAATGTTGTGGCGGCTTGCTTTTTATTTTGGTAATCAGCCCACAACTACTCTTGGGGAACCTTTCTCTGCGCTCCTATGAACGCTAGTTCGAGAAGTCGTGCTCAAACCGACACGTTAGCCAGGCCGATTAGAACGTCGGAATGCCTTTAGCCTTCTGGTTTCAGACAGTATTGTCTTCGCGATGACAATTGGGTGAAGTAGTCTTATTGGGCTACGGGGAAATTTTTTCCGACAGTTTTCTGAGCACACTCGAAGGTTCTCATTAGGACAGTCAGAGACCCCTCAGAGAATGCTCACGAAACACTCAGTGAGTGGTCGTGCTACTGGGGCGGAGACTGTAGACGCTTTTCCAGTTGTTTTGGGTCGCATTTTATTCGCTTTTGTTTTTAGTTTTAGGTTATTCTAAGATAAGGGACACTGAAATGCCCCAGGACAGCAGCTGTCGCCTACTTCCGTCAATTGCCCACTGAGCTTCTATTTTAACTTAGCATGATTAGATTAACGTACTGTTGATCGCAACACATTATTTAACCCGTATAGATTACCTTAAAAGGGCTGCCGAGGTTTGATCAGTTGTTGGCCATTGTTGGTTCATTGTTCAGTCTCGTTTATGTGCCGTGCCAGTGGTGGAAAGCGAGAACGCTGTTGCCGTAGTCGCCATCCCAACGGCCTACGCTCCAAACACGGCCAAAAGTGTTGAAGACATTGTACAAACGCC
>LUCH01008032.1:4346-17743 GCA_013368495.1 Paragonimus heterotremus | reverse complement strand
GGGTCACGCACCCCTGCATACACTCCAACGCCTCTTATACTTCGTACAACCATAATAAACTTGCACGGTTTTCAGGAACCCATGTCACCGTACCTCATCCTACTTCAGGACAATTTTTGACCTACAGCCCGTCTCACGAACGTAGATAACGTGATATTTGCGATCCTCAAACATTTCCTTGAAAGTAGTAGTACAATTCACTACCTATAAATAAAAATGAACAAATTAAAACAAAAAGATGAATAAATTAAAAAAAGTACTTCGAAAAAAATCCCAGCAATCTTGTGTTAACATTGCCACACGCAACCGACGACAACAACAGCAGTCATACAGATTTTCGGAAAACAATTACGATTAGGTTGTTCTCAATTAATGGTCAGTTAAAACAAAGATAGAGTCCATGAGGCAGACTTCAATGATTTCAATTTCTGCACCAGGTACCAAGCTATTAAGGCGAATTTTTCAGGGAAATAATTTTCCCAAACACGACAGCTCAGAAACTGATGGTCTACGACCAGCATTCATGATGGTCATTCAATAGGGTTCAATGGGTGTATAAAGTATCGCACGTTTTTTCATAATTCGCCTTATTTTTACGTGCGGTCCACACCAATGTTTACTGTGCAGAGTGGACATTATCTTTTTGAATTGATTCTTCCTAACAAAACACTTTTGGTGCGCCCGTTTCATCTCCTTGGTGCTCCTGTTCCGCATGGGTCGGGATTGCATATAGTGGGCTATTCAACGACTGCATTTCGAACTGACTGTTCGCGTTCATACCGTTGCATTGGGTTAGTTCCCTACAGGTGATGGACGAAAGTTGAAAGTCGGCTTCTGGCGTTTCCTTTACTTCAGGCGGGGAATCCCTGTACCAGAGAGATTGTTGCACGTCGCAACTTTTCTTGAGTTTGTCGAAGGGCTAAAGTGGAGAATAGATAAATATATGTGCACGTCCACAGTTACTAAACTAGCAATTATATGGCTGGGTGAATATACGTAATCAGACGTGAACTACTCAACAGATGAACATACCAATAACGCTGTTTGCGGAAGAGTGTACCGGGACTCGGACTGAGTGTTAGATTGGCGATCCAGACGAAATTTGGACGTGGTGACTGTCGTAGCACTCATGATATGCTCTGGCAGAGATTTTTAGGCTTTGCACAACCGGACCGAGAAGAAACTGTGCTTTAGCTCAAGTCTGCTGTGCTGACATTTTATTTCCAAAGAGTGCCTCTTGAGTGAGCCTGTGCCCGGAGACATGTGAAGTGATCTACACGGATGGTTAGGGGTCCTCAGAATCATGAACTTTAATATTGGGTTACCTCTCTGTCTGCGGTATTCCAGAAGGATTGGATATGGCTCGTGAAGCCGCTTAATATGGGGTCTCACAGAACCCACGAACTGCTTTCGTCACTCGTCTCTGAACAGTTTCCAAAATTAGTTTATCTTTTTTAAGTGAGCAGACCAAACAAGAGTCCCCTGCTCAAAGTGAGGACGAAAAATCTGTTGTACGTGTTATTGAAACATGATTGCTTGAATTTTCCAAACGTATTTCTCAGAAGCGCTGGTGCACTACTGGCTTCTTTGGAAGAACTTGAAAAGCTGTGTCATGACAATGTCAAGGTCTTTTCCTCTGTCTGCAACTTGCAGCGGTAATTCGCTGTGAGAGTAAGGAAAATTGTGCTTGTCTGATATGCGTAACTTTGCACTTGCTGGTATTGAACTCAGTGGAGTTTGAGTTGGACTATTTTGAGGTGCATTAATATCAGCTTGTAGGGCGCTCGCGACAGAGCTGTTACACACCACACACCATATTTGGATATCATCAGCAAACCCCAGCAGATCTTCGGTGAAGGTAGAGATAAATAGAGTAGTGGTCCCGACCTGGAGCCTTGTGGGACTCCACCGGGGCTGAGTTTTGCAGAAGATGGGGAAGAACCTACCTGCACACAGTAGGAACGGCTGAATAGATAAGATTTTATCCAGCAAAGGAGGTTGTCTTTGACACCACAACCGTGAAGCTTGTCGAGTAAGACGGAGCGATACAATCCGTCAAAAGCCTTGGTAAGATCAAGATAAATAGTATCGACTTAGTTTCCTCTGTCGACAGCAGTGGTGCAGTTGTCTGCAGTTAACGGCAGGTTTTTAGTACATCAGCGGCCGCGTTGGAAGCCGTTTTGCTCTCTGTAGGAGAAAGCTTGTGCTAAACGATGCCCGGACAGTGAATCGTGAACCAACGCTTTAAAGATCTCGGACACACAGGATAGGAGTGCAGTCGGACAAAACGCAAACAGCGCACAGCCCCATTAAAAATGGGGCTGCTCGGGGGCAACATGCGGCTGTGTTTATAAGTGGGTTGTTCATGATAAAAGCATGACATTATCGGATGCTCCATGTTTTTTGCAATTTGTCCACTTTCGTTGTGGGTGTTAGTGCCTATCTGTCAACGTGTCTCAATTTTTCGTCTTGTTTCAGTGCATCATTTTACATATCATTTAGGTCCGTGTGTGTTGACTTTGAATGCCGTTAGGCTGTCGCGATGTTTTATTTGTTGTCATCACGTTATTGTGTAATGTCGATTAAGTTTAACAGAGAATAAAATATCATCGTTCCGTGTCAACTGTTTACAGAAAGTGCAGGAGGTTTATACGGCTGAATAAGTGCTTGGGATTTGGACAAGCCTGAAGTTGGGTTCACAGGAATGACTGTCCATAGTTGGTTAGACTGGATTCTCCACCTCCCGGTTTGACATACTGGTTTTCAAATTTAGTCTAAAAAGTGAACTAGGTATTCGTGAAGAGTCACCGGTAGATGTGATGGAATCAAACGTCGCGAACCCATAGGCTTTAGATCCCACCGAGGTAACTCAAGCCGTAACGGAAGATGAACTAATTGAGAGTAGTTAGTGCTGCATTGTTTTACAGTTTCTCTGTGGGACCGCTGTGTTCCCTGGTGGCCCCTCCGAAAGGAACAATTCCACAAAACATTTTGGGCTGGTTTCTACAAGAAAATGTGTCAACGGAGGACCAGCAGATGATACTGAGATCCGTAAGATGTTACTACCCTGAATTACCGAAGGACCCTCAATCGCTGATAGGCATCCCGCAAATTTATGATAAAGTATTCGTCTGTGATGGAGTTTGTCTTCACTTTGGTTTGATCGGCGGTTTGTGTATTCTCTTCTGCCAACCTCCTGAAATTGTTTGCAGTGAACAGTCATTGCAGTCGAACAATGGCTGTATGCGAGTGTACAACCCCTCTTGTATGCAGTTGTGGCCAATCCTCTGCAAAGTTATGAAGCTTTTTGTCGGTGCCATTCGTGGATGGTATTTACAGTGGGCCAGTGAAGCCGTCGGATGTTCAAGTGTACATGAAACAATGCATTGATGAAATGGGTGTGCTCTACCTGGGAGCATTACAAGCATATTAGTGGTTCTTTCAAGCATTGTCTGTGATACTCCGGCTCGTCGCTTTGTTAAGTAATGCAGATGTAGCGCTGGTTATTCTGGCCTTGACCACTGCAGTCAGCGTGGTGTGTTCATAGCGCACAGGGTGACCTTCCCTAAGTGTGATTGTCTAAGCAAGGCAGATAGAAGTTTTCGTTGCCAGAGTGACGCGCACCATCACACTGGTGATTCTCCATTCCCTCTCTCTCTCCATCTGGATATGGTTTGAAGGTTCCCGCATGCCTATATGCACCCTCTTCGTTTGGATGTACCCAAACGACTAATCGGCCTTTGGATAACGTCCCCACGTGAGGTTGGGCATCAACTTAGTCCTATATCCATTCCTACAGTATGTCGTAGAATAAAGAAGTCACATGCGCACACACCCGTTGATTTTCAAAGATCGTGTCGGCTGTTAATAGAGTTCGAAAGCTGGAAAGCAACAGAGTTCTGACAGTTTTTGCTACATCTTGGTCCCGGTGTATTGCACGGGTTGGAGGAAGTAGATAGATACAAGCAATTTTCAGCACTTCTTGCTTATAAATATATTTTCATCCCTCGTTGATACCCCACTACGAGCCACCTACAATCGGTAGACAGAAAGCACTTGTGAATTCTCCGGGATAATGGTGGTTTTAAGTTACCGGTGTCATTACAATATCCTGGCATGTTGTATCTCAGAAGATAGCGCAAACCGGTTGCAGTTTGCGTAAGCAAACAAGGCGCACATATACAATGACGTGACGGTTAATAAGAGATTTACCGAACTTCTGAAACTGTGCTAAGCAGGCGCCTGAATGTTCCAGTAAAACAGAATTCAATATCCTTAAAGTATAACAATACATCCTTCTTAAAATAGTAGTATAATTGTGCAATAAAACGTGATTTTTCTTTCGAAGATCAAATCAATGTTCTGTCATGTTGTGCACTAAGCTTCTTTTTCTAAGCAATCGCTGATTATTTTCGTCAGACGTTTATCAATTATTTATGGTTGACTTGAAGTTGTTTACAATGTGCACAACCTAATTCATTTGGTAGACGACGCGTTATATCACGGACCTCCTGATAGTTTCTTTTGCTTCCCTTTTGAGTAATTTTTGCGCTCCATGAAGACAGGCGTTCGCAGCCCAAACAACCCCGCGGAGCAAATATTCCGCCGACAAATTGAGTCAAACTGCAAATGGAAGATACACGACAGCGCCTGCTTAGATGATGTAGGTGCGACACTGGGCGGCCGAAGGATTTCTAAAGCCGGCAGCAGAGTTATAAAGAACACCATGTATTCCACGCAAACATCCAATACGTATGCGTAGGTGATGGCCTGCCGGCGAAGATTGTTGGGTTTGAGATGGATTACGTTTTATTTTAACCATGTAATAAATTGTCCTCGTTTTTCTATCATTTCAATTTCAATGGTCTACTTATTCATCTTGTGACTGCCCCTTCTCCCATTACCTACACAAAACCCACTGAATGTATCTCCTGTAAATGTTTTTGTAACCCTCAGAGAGACGGCAGTGTCTTGGCACCTATTTTACAGATTTTCAACAAATAACAGATTATCATATTGGTTTTTTTAGACATGTTGTAATCACTGAATGTCCACAACTGAAGCAAAGTGATCAACACAATGTCAGCCTGTTTACTTTTGTAGATGTATCTCATAGTACAGTTAATATCGGACGACTCTATTGCTACCGTTTGTAGTGACTAGATGGTTCCAGAAACGCCTGTCAAATGACCGGCAATTAAAGGCGGAAGCGTATACGGACGAATCTTGCTTAACGCCATACGTCTACCACCGATCTCCACTATTGAGGAAGTCACCGTCATACTGCGGGCAGGTCACAGTGACATTTATTACAGACTGACACACTCAAGAGTCTTAAGCAAGAGTTTTGAAGCTTAAGTAAAATTTTCTGGACTAATCTAGCAGTGGTCAGAGTGATGCAACTGACAGAATGACATACTTTGATGCCCGCCGGCCAACTAAGAAAGAAAGGGTTTGTCGGACTCTTTCACTCCCATTAACATTGAGGTCTTTGTTCGGGTGACCTCCTCCAAAGAGGAACAGAATGGCTGCTATCAGGTTCATAAATCCAGGACCGCAAATATGGGTTCATTCCTCGTTTCCGAATGTGCCGCACTAACCCCACCACAGCCAGTGGTGAAGCATCTGGCCCCAACAACTGGGACGTAAATTATATCGTGTAATATCCATCGTTGATTCTTTACAGTTCTCCAAGGCAAATGACGCTTGCACAAGCTTCATCCGTTATGTCATGCAGTAGTACACGGGCGCCTAACAATGTGCCTGCACGGCCCGCAGCAACTAACCGACTTTCTAGTGAGATTCACCATCATTCACGACTATATTTCAAGATGCTATGGTTGCGTTGGGGAGGCTTTTCGTGCAGCTTCAAGCAGCCGTTAATGCGTTAACCGAACGATTACAATCAACACAGTCAAACGGCTGCAACGTCCAGAAAAACTGTACACATCAATTCTCAAACAATAAACCCATCAAGTAAACTCGGTTTATGTGAACAACAGCTGAAAGATGTACAATACCAAGAAACAGTTGTAGTTTGGTTGTCTCGAAAACTAGGGAGAGACCTTCGTGGTCTCTTACGTCGAATCTCATCTTTGGTGATTAGTGTGACTTTTTCCAAGCAGCTGGACTGGAGTGGGGTTCACAGGAAGCATCGGGCCAGCAAACTTAACAAACTAAAGTCTATCACCTGCAAGAATACTGTTCCCACTCTGATAAATTATTTCCAGACGCAGTATAAAGCCCTCGTTTAGCCAGAGTGGCGGGCGAAGAGGTGGAATGAGAGATTAGAAACTGGTTCCATAACACACAACACCGCGTAGTTGGACAAAAGCTGAGAAGTTAAACTGATGCTATTCGACTGTTTTCTGTCATATACCGATGTCAGAGAGATGTGCGTACACGTGCATTTATATTATTGCACGTATGCCTGTACATATTTGAGCAGCTGCTTTCAGCGTTGCTTGCTGCTCATCTACTTCTACCAGAGAAGTGAAGACCCAACGGTATGCAACAGACACTACGAGCGATTGTCACATGTAGTTCAAAATAACGTGTATCGTTATATTAACTCTCATTTTTCTTTTCATCTCACACTTCAGATGAATTGAATACCTATACGGAAGTTACAAGTCCGCAAACCAAGTAAGACGGGTTGTCATAAATAACTGTGTGCATCTGTTTGCGAATTGCACTGACATGTTAATTGCGTTATATCTAGCGTGGCAAATCAACCATACGTCGCCTCTCGGACATTAATTATCGCTTGTGAGGCAAACACTACAACTGTTTGTTTGTGCATTTTTACCCACATAAAAAGTGACACTTTGCCAATCTTCCTCACTGACGACCTCAGTTACAATATCTTATGCGTTAACTTGCAGACACTCTTCGAAGACAGGTAATCCATATGGGCAATGAAGATCAGTGAAGGAAGATCTGTTTTGCAGTGTCAACCAATCGTATGGGAAGCAAACAATCAAATGACCCGAAAAACCGTGGTGTACATTTACGACGATGGACAATAAATGTGCATAAATTTAATAGGTTTCGTCAATTCTCGCTTGTATCCTTGCATTGGCGGGTCGTCCGGTAGATTAAGGAATGATGCGGATACGGTGGAGCAGTTAAATAAGAAAAACTAAAAGGATAATGCATAGTAGTTGAGAGAAACCGGGTACGTGGGTGAACTTTTGCGTAATAAAACGATTTTGGAGACAACCCCCATTTTTGCCCGCATCGGTCCCCTTAGGGTCTAATCGGTCAAACCTCATTTTCACCCACTGCCGGCCACCGAAAGCCCACAGGCTTCCCTCAAGAAGCCATGTGGGGCATGCCACTTGGGTGGTTGCAGGGCTTATTACGCTGTCCACCTTTGAAGATAGCAGTGAAATTCTCCGATGCCCAGCGTTTGGAAAATGTTCCTGCAGCAAGTGACTGTATAGGCAGGATGCTTAGCGGGACAGATCATTGTGAAGCTTCATGAAAAAAGACTAGAGGAGGTATAAACTCTGTCCCGAAGCTGTGGGTTTAACCTCTTGCACTTTCATCGGCACATCATCCGCTGTGTTATCTTCTGTGGAGGCTTCTCAGGAAGTGTCATCGCCTCTCGCTACGGAGCAGTTAGGCACGTCTTTCGTAAACACAGTACTGTAAAAGTCAGTGTGAGCTCCCGAGGCTTTGCCCTCGGAGCTGGCAAGCCCCCGCGGGCCGGCCGACTTGAGAGTGCCAGCTTTGACCTTATGGGATGCTGAGGCAACCTTATGCGAGCTTTTAGGATCACTGAAGAATCGCTGGGTTGAACGTCCTTACGAGCAGAAGTCCTTCAACACTCGACGTCGGGATTCGGCTGTAGTCATAAATTAGGAAAAGGTTTTCGCGCTGTATGATAACAACAGTTCGTTAGAGATATATTTCGTTAACTAACACAGAATTATAAATTTTATATAAAAGGTTCGGTCAGAAAATAACAGATTCCATTATTCGTCCTACTTCATATGATCATTTTGCGTTCTGCTGTTTATCACGTAATTTTGTTATCAATTCTTGATTTCACGATCAATTCTAACGCGAGACAACATTCCATAACGTCCGGAAAATCAAAACCTCGTTCTGGTTGGACAATTCGCGAGGTCCGTGAAATTCCGTCGATTTTGAAGAAATAACGGAGTCTAGTCCAGAAGATCGTCTATTTCTCCGGAAAAATTGGGACCCTCCTATCTTCCCTCATCATTACAACAGTTTCTACACATTTTTCCAAAACCGTCTACGTCGAATGATGGCGAAATTCCTCGACTGTTCATTTTTTCCATCCTGAAAATTCTTTTTTTGGCATGACCTTGAACATAAGGTCAACGTTAACCTTGTGAAACGAAAATTGATGTAACTACTCAGCATTTTCCGTCGAACATCGAAATTTTTGAAAACTATCATTTTAGGGGCAACTGAGTCAAATGCCTTTTCATAAACTACAATTTTCCATCATAATAATGTCCGTTTTGTTACTTAATTGTGTATCGTACAATTAACAACTATGTGTGCGGAATGTGTTTCACGTTAAGATGTGTGTACTGATCACACTAATCAGAGCGTGTTTCTCACAGATGCGTTGAGAAATTTATTATCATTATTATTATTATTAAAACACACGCTTGAATCATCTGTCATTACCGCTATTTTCTCCATTCGACTATCAACCTGCTGCGTACCCTCATCCCATTTCCCCCCCTCACCTCCATGCAGTCTTGAAACGTTTTCAACCGTTAGAATACGGCCTTTTCTAAGTTGCCATTGAAGACAAATACAATGTATTAACGTAAATAGTCTACACAACATGTGTAAAATGTTTGACGTTAAGACTTATCGAAGTCCAAAGAATTCTGTTTATCAAGATTCACTAACCATTTATTTTCCTGAAAGAGTAAGGATACCGTGATTTTACCCCACACATACCTTGCTTACGACTTCATTGTCTGGTGCGCACTTGTGACCGCTGGTGCAATGCACCTATTCTTCACAGTATTTACTGAGCATGTTCCAGGTGTGGTAACGTATTCCGTGCTGTCGTGTACCGGCCCTAGGTGAGTTACAAATGACGATAATTTGATGAGTCTTACATAGTAAGAAGGCTTTCAACTGCGTTCGTCTGAATGCGAACGTCAACTTTTTCAGCAGTGTCCCTCTCCAAAAGCAAACATTTGTTATAAATGAATCCAAGCCACAATGATACCTATTGAGTCGTTCGCTAACGATTCAAGTTCACAACAAGGTATGCGTTATATGTTGATCCAAAAATGTCCTTCTCACCGTCCGAAAGCAGAGAAGACCATTTATGTTCAAAACGGTTAATAAAAAACCGTTCGTGAAAACTGGATTTAACAGGAGACTGACTGAATCAATGTACATGAAAATTCAATATCCCAACCCGAATGTGAAAAGTCCTCAGAAACTGAATAAAGAATGCGCCCGTACAACAAATTTGATGCCTAGGAATCGCTCGGTAATAGCGGACGATAAAACAGGATTGAGTCCACTCGAACAAATGGTCATCGGTAGGAACGCAGCGAAATGATTGTTCAAGCATCGGGAAAAGGTAAGCATTATAAAGTACTGAAGAAAGAATATGAAAGAAGAATGTCTTATTTTGACATTTGAAACTGCACAGTTTTTCGCGGGAACAAGAGTGAGGGAAACGGTTACAGTACCTGGTATAAGAATAAAATGGTTGGTACTGTTTACTCTAGAGGAAAATAGTGAAAAATAGGGCCACCCTTCAACGCTGATGAAATAAACCACAGAAATTCCGAAATGATTCAATAGACCCTAATAAGGTCAACTATACCATCCCTCCCACTACACAGAGACAGACTGAATGCATTTGGTGGCATGGAAAATGGTTTATCATGTCCAGGGGTAGGGCCCCAAATGGAGATTGCCTGTGCTTCTGGGCATACCGAAGGGATTCGTTTGTGCAATTAGGGCATTCTGCTAGGGGATAGGCAACTTTGTGGTCAACGTATACCCATCTCTGCGTAGAATTTTCACGACTGGCGTATCCAGTATGCTCTGGCTTCCGCTCTTCGCAAGCCCTGGCTGCCAAATATTCCCTCACATTCAAAGGCTCGCGGCGACCATCAAAAATGTCTACCATGAAAGGGGTGGTGGTCACAGACTTAGCTAATCCACAAAGTATTGGCCATAACCGCAACTTCGACGACTTGAATGGTCTGACGCCATCAATATCCAACTGAATGGCTACTTCGTTAGCACCAATCAATGATGTATCATACGGCAAGCGTGACGGGGCAGTTCGCGAGCCGAAGTGACCATGATCATTATCAGCCATCAACTTCGAGTGGCAGTCACGCTGTGTACCCAGAAAAGAACGAACGTAGGTTGGTAAATTATTGTCAAGTGGTCGATTATCCGCCGTTACTGTCCTCCTGGGAACCTCATATTCGGATACCCACTCTTTCAAACCTTCCGCCATGCTGGACACTGTTCGACGATCTCTTCAGTCTACTGAGATTGACGAACTGCTAGCACTTGTTTCACTGCAGGCAACATAATCTAAGGAGCGAAGAACACATGGAAAATATTTGCTTTTCCTCGATACTGTCCTACAGATACTAGGCTCAAACCGATCAGTGAAATACGCTGCTAGTGTGCGTCGTCGCTTTCAACAATTCACAGTCCTCTTCGATGGCAACTGTATTGAATTTTAATGTGCCCGACGACTTCCATACATTTTAAGTTGGCTGCAATGAATAATAGAACGGTGCCCGTGAATCTAAGTTAAACACGTTATCCAACAACCGAAAAGATATAAAGAAGGGCAAATGAACATCCAACATTTCGCCTTGATGATTGCAGCCTCAGGGCTTGTCAGCAACTGTCACACGTATCGATCACAAGCAGTCCGCTTCGACAGCTTCACTAGCTTAGGAATGAATGCGTCAAGCGAAGCCGACCACAACCACGACATGCGGCCCTACAGATCCATCCAATCGTCGAAACCACACAAATCGATCAGTCCTCTCCATCACCGGGCGTTACATGGTGAAATTAAAGAAACTTGACTGAACAGCTACGTGACATTTAGTAGCAGCCGTGTGTGGGCGGCAGCATCCAGTCAATTGCAACTAAACAGCATAGTGACTCAAATTTTACCCTTTATTACGCACAATTGTCCGCTGGTTGTGCTGATGGCGGTCGCTGGAAATCTATTCGATCTTCCCTGATTAAGTTGGTACATCGGTTCTGAGTTTGAGAACACGGATGACGATCGTCCAGATCACCTGAAATTCTGAGCCCTGCTCATGCTAGACGTCTAGTGTGAATGATCTTTAGAGTTCGAGACCACAATTGTTGTTGCGGTTTCCGGCTGGTTGTGGAGTAGAATTGTGTTGAGAAATACACTGCCTCACGAATGGTAATACCAAAATGGTCATATATTTGCCCTCAACGAGCAGTAACAAGTGAAACTATTCCCATGAAGCGTTAGCCAGGTACACCTTGAGTGCGTCTACCCTAATTCCTTGGAAGTTCCTTTACGAAATGTTCACATCGGAAGTAAGTACAAAACTGCAGATTAAGTCGAAGGTAATTACAGCGTGGTCGCTTAAACCGGGCTGGACGTCCACTGTTAAGTTGTATACCATCAGTTCATCATTGGTGGAGATGTAGTCTAGACAGGAAGGCGCATGGCTCTCGCGCCATCTTTTACAATCGGCCGCATGTTTCGTAAGGTTAGCAGCAGCAATCGAGGTCAGAAAAGTGTTAGGGTCAGGGTGAAAATGACCCGAGGAACACGATTCTGCCGTCAGAAACCAGATATAACAGGCTGTTACTGAGGTCTGCGTCGGCGTTGGGTTTAAATATATCTACTCGCGCTCACGCCGTCACAAGATCAATAATGTTCTATAAATACGAACCAGTTTCTGATGTAAATTTGCAAAGCGTCTGGTGGCTGAATACATTATCTATCCGAAGTCTGCTTTGTCTGTGTTCTCATTGGTTCTGGTCTTTCGTGGTTTTGGGGACCAATCAGAATGGGGTTTCTTTTGTCGGTATTTGTTCGCCGTCATTCGTATCAGTTAGTCGCGTTGGTGTTCAGTAGTATTCCAATACAACAAGATAATTTCTGCATTGCTCTAACGGGAACTCTGTACGAGCAGTTTGGAAGACAATATGGAACAGGTCAAAATTTCCTAATGTTAGGATGTGTGAGTATCTTAAGCAAGGGACACAGTTGGGTTCGGACAGAATTGCGACGTCGCTGTCGGAGTGAAGGCAAAGGGACTGATACATTTAGCGGATGTGGTTCAGCGATTTAACGATTGATGCACGGGTTCCTGACAGAGGTCCAAGGTTCCCGAATCTAGTCAGTTTTTATTAGTGTCAGTTAGGTGTCTGTTGATCTGAAAGGCAATCATTGGAAAAAGGATGTAGCACTGCTTTTGGGGATTGCAGTAAATACTACGGACAAAAGAAGGTTGCCCGTATAATGGGATTTTAAGCAAATGAAAATCGAGCAGTGCTCTAAAGCGACCACTAGAAACTCTGCTGACGGTCTCAGAAGGAAGACTGCTCCAGTGGTTAATAACCCTGTAGGAAAGGAACTGTCACCTAAGGAAGGTCCGATGACGAAGCGTTCTCGCTGGCTGTCACCACTCGTTATGATAAAGAATTGCTCAACGCGGCTTACTCTGAAGAAGAAATGTGTGAGAATTCAAACCACCGCGGAGTCGTCGAGTTTTGAGCGGATATAAATGGGGAATTTTAAGTTGAGATTCGTGCCCGACACTTCTAAGGTCCGTGACTAGTTTGGTAGCCACGCGTTAAATACACCTAATAGCGAGCAGTGTTCTTAGGTAAACTATTTATTAGGCGTTTGAAACGCTCTCTTGTATGAGCGGGGGAAAGTACGCCGGAGGCGGCAGATCCCTTTTTTGTAGCCATCCCATAATGACACGCGAAAGTTGAGTTAGACGATAACCAGTTGCCAAAGTCTTTCTTCATATCAAATTTTATGATAGTTACTGTGCCGAACGCCCTATGTATTTCGAAAACATTGCCGGAATCTCCACCCTGTCACGGTTGTGCACGTATTTTTATTAAGTGTGAGAACCAAGTCGCCCAGCCAGCGCTTAATCGCATCGAGATCAACCTGTAATGTGCTGATGTCAGTAGCATTCCAGATGTTTAGGTCGTGGGCATATAGGAATCTTTCCCAAATGGTCGTTGATGTAAATATGAAACAACAGAGGACTTAGTTTTAATCACTGAAGAACGCACGCAGAATGATAAACGGAGACGAAACATCTGCTTTCCGTTCTCGATTCCACGATCAATTCTAACGCGAGACAACATTCCATAACGTCCGGAAAATCAAAACC
>LUCH01008031.1:5934-22207 GCA_013368495.1 Paragonimus heterotremus | reverse complement strand
CCTCCAGCCTAGTCTCCATGGAAGAAATGGGAGGGCAGACTGAGCCAAGCAGAATCTCGCATTTACAGCCGCAGGTTCTCTGCGTTGCTTCACTTTTCGTGGAGCGCGCGTGAACAGTCAGCGGCAAAGCGACGCCTTGATTGTCATCGAATCTGCAGCTCATACATATAAAGTTTACAGCTGAAGAAGAAAGAAGTTTGTACTTGTGTTCATATAGGCCAGTGCATATGAAATGATGCCACCTTTGACACTGGTAACACTGCATGCCGTTTTGTACGGACATTTTGCACCCGTAGCGGCCGCAAACGCTCACCGCCACAGCAAATGTTTGTTGAGTCCCAGTACTATCAGATCTGACCCGCGTCATTGTCAAAGGCAACAAGCTGTATACGATATAGAAAGGATATAGAACCAGATACAATTTAACCAAAAATTTCAACCGATATGTTATTCGGTAACGAATAACAGTAAACGTATGCAATTGTTTGATGCTCAGGGCACCAATAAGACAAAAATAGGAATAGACAACAACACCGAGACAATTCGAATCAAATTTCGAGTTACTCGCCAAAGAGTAGTTCGTTAAGGTGTGTTCGTCTAAAATTCTACCACACCGAATTCAGTATCCAATGGAAGAAATCTGCCGTGTCGTTTCTAAATAATAATCTTGGATGCCACAACTCAGATAATTCTGATGACAGATAAATAACGGAATTTTCCGCAATAGTCGTTTGATTCCGTTAACTTCCAACTCTTCAAAAATCCGTTCTCTGGTGTAACGTGCGGCCGAAACCAGCAAGTGCGCACAGGTTAAATTTGAATTGTGTGTCGGGGCATGCTGCTGTGTTGTCGGCGCCGTTTTAGTTTTAGTTTGTGTAAGTCGTGCGCATGGCTTACTGGACCTTTGGCTCATGCTTGTTCTTTGTTTCATCCTTTTTCAGGACTGTTGTTGGGACCCTTACCTCGGTGTCTTCGGTGTCTCCCCGTTGCCCCACAGTTGGTCCGTGGGTGTAACGGACGGTCAAAGTGTAAGCGGCCGGCTTGCATGTTACACTAGCGACACTGGACGCAGAGAGGACGTAAGGTCCGCGAAATGAAAAGTGCGATTTGTGTTCATTGATTATCGACTAATTCGGTTAAGTTGGTTTAAACATCGGCTGTTTATGCGAATTTGAGAAAAGTGAAGTGTTAATAAAAATGAGAATTATGAAATAGTAAGTAATGTACGAAACGTTACAGTACACCCCCACCAGAGTGTTTGTGGGTTAAAAACTCGATGAAAGAACGTCAGTGAAGACAGAACAAGCCAAAATCTCTATAGTCATATCACGTACTGTAATCTGTCAGGTGTTTTGGCCAGTGTACAGATCGCCCTCTACGTGTGGTGCATTATTTGTGAGAACAACGGAGGGTCTGGGTGGGAGAATTAGCCAGGTGTGCTAACCGTATGCCTGTTCACCTTACTTCTTCGGCACTCCATATACCGCCGTGCAATCAACTTCAATACGCCGTGTTTTCCTGGGTGAGATGAACGATGGAAATGTTTGAAAACAGCGTGACGTTACGAAAGTGGGATAAAAGGTCTGGGTTTAACCGTTGAAGTGTCGCACGAAATGTCACCGGCTTGTGTCAATGGAGGAAGGGTGGACAATTCCGGGGACTAACGTACGGAAACGTCCTTCATGTCCTCACTGTGCTACTGAGCGGTAGCCACTTTGGATAAGTCAAGTGAAGATGGTGATTGGACTGAGTTAACGTCAATGCGTCATAAAGCATCAGCAAGGATGTTAGCGTCACCACGTAAATGTCCGATGTCTGTGGTGAATTGTGAAATGTAGTCCGGATGTCTGATTTCACGCGGAGAGAACCGATCGGGTTTGGTGCGAGAAGCAAGTGTCAAGGGCTTGTGGTTGGCTTGCACGACAAAGTGTCGGTCTTCCAAAAGGTGCCGAGAGTAATGGATCACCAAATAAATTGTCAGCAGTTCACGTCCAAATGTACTGTATTTAATCTGTGTTCGTTGGAGCTTTTGGGAGGAAAATGCTAAGAGATGTTGTTCGCCATTTTCAGGTTGTTCTGAAACTGTGTCGACGGCGGCATTTGACGCATTCGTGGTGAGAAACGTATGTGCATTTGGATCGTAACTCATGAAGCATAGTTTGCTGGCGAGGCAGACGGCCTACCTTGCCGCTGAGAAAACTGGCTCGACTTCGGGTGGAATTCCAATTGGCTCACGTTTGAAGTCATCCAAGTCTGTCAGAGGTTTTGATGTGTCCGCGCAATGAAGAATGAAACGTCGATAATAGTTATGTCCAGAAATCGTCAGAGTTTTGTCATCGTGGTGGGAATCGGGAAGGTCGAGATGGACTCCACTTAATCTGGCAAGGGTGTGATCCCGGTTTGATCATCGTGATGTCCTAGGAAATCCAAACAGCCAACCCTAAAGGCACACTTGTCGAGGTTAATTTTAATATCATATTGCGCGAAACGGTTGAAAACAGCACGAAGATGAGAGAAGTGATCCTCGTTTCAGCGACTAGCGTTCAGAACATCGTCATTGTAGACGTACGCGATAGGGAGTTCACGTAATACTTCGTCCATAAATCGCCGGAATGTTTAAACCGCATGACGGAGTCCAAAGGGCATCCTTGTGGGCTCGAAACGTCCAAAAGGGGTTGTAGTGGCTGTTTTCGGGATGTCCGCTTACGCGACTGGGAGGTGATAATGAGCGCGCACTAGGCTTAATTCAGAGAAAATAGTGGCGCCAGTCAGTTCTAAGTAAAAATCGTGGATGTGTGTTTTAGGATACCTGTCCGGGATTGTGCAGTAGTTGAGAGCACGGTAATTACCTCAAGGTCGCCAATCGCCCGGAGACTTTGTGGGCACCATATGTAGTGGTGTCGCATAAGAGCTGTTTGAAGTTCGAGTTATTATCAACTGAAGCATATGCTCGAGTTCAGCCTTGGCGATTTTGTGTTTGTCGGGATGTAAACGGCGTGGACGAGAGAAAATTGAATGACCGCGTGTTATAATATGATGTACCACCTTGTGCATAACGGTCTTGGTATGTGAGCCCGGCCGAATTCACGAAGGCAACTTTTTCGGCAGTGCTGCGAAAGACGGTGCTGATGGAAGAGTGGGCCGGATGCCGACTGATACAATCGTCGATTGGACACCATTTATTGTGCACGCAGTGATGTTGTGAATTGGCTTACGTCTTTTGACATCAACGGGAAAGTTGAAATGCGCCAGGAATTCGGCACCGATCAGTGGCGTTTGAACGTCAGCGAGCAGGAATATCCACCGAACACATCGCCGCCTATCAACAGTGAGAGAGCGTTCCCCGCAAGTTTTGATGCGACTTTGATTTGCGGCCTGCGAAGTATATTTGCCAGACTGAAGTCGATCATTGGTTGTGGTGGAATGACGCTGAATCCGGCTCCGGTATCGATAAGAAACCGCAAGTCGGTCGATCGATCTCTAATGAAAAATAGGTGGTTTGTACCTGGTGGGTCAGTGACAGTCGTCGCCGTTGCTGGCTGGCCCACCAGTTTGACGGTGACGTCTCGCGGGTCTGGAATGTGCAGGGTTGGGCGAACTTCTTCAATTTGTGTCTGGTTGCGGGAGTTGGATCGTGCAGCTCGCGTACGATTTCTGGGTGGATGCCTTTTCAGCTCGTTAATCTACATGGCCGTACAGCGCATAGGATGGCATATTCTTTGTCAAAAGTTTTGGACCATCTTCAGTTGTTGAGACCGGAGAGGACGACGTGGGGACAGCTATGGTTGCGGCGCACGTCGGTTGTTGAGCGAAGGTTTCTGATGCCTTGCCCGCAAGAGCTACCAATTTGTCAACCGAGCTATCATCATCCATGGTGGCCCAAATGTGTTGAACAGCAGACGGCGGTCTTTCCGCCACAACCGCTTCAAGATGGCGTCATCGAGTTTCCGCGATCCTAAAAGGCTCCCAGTATAACGTGGCAATTGGGGCGGAGGCCGATCGCCTAACTCAACTGAGTTGAGCAAGTCATATATCAGTTTGGCTTCTGACTTTATAGTCTGTTTTAAGTTGGCGTATTTTTAACGGCGTAAGGAAAAACGGACAGAAATTGTTCCAATAGGCCTTCCACTTTTGAAACGACATCAAGGAGAAGAGATCACACCACTATGAGAATTTTATTTTCTCCGATGTTCTCCATCTGATAGTAAAGACGGCCTGAACCTGGTGGAACCACAGTCGAGGAAATTTCGGAGGCGTATTCGAGCAATTCTAAAGCAACACTGTGTTCGTCTTCAATGTCAATGTCCACAGTGTTTCCAAGCATTGTAAATCTCAAAAGATGGATGAAGAACTGTCCGGAAAGATAGGCGGGCTCATCAATTTTGTAGTGGATCTAAACAAATAGTTCGTTAAGGTGTGTTGGTCTAGAATTCCACCACATCGAATGCAGTATCCAATGGATGAAGTCTGCCGTGTCGTTCCTAAATAATTTTGGATGCCACAACTCAGATAATTCCGATGACAGATGAATAAGGAAATTATCCGCAATAGTCGGTTAATTGCGTTAGCTTACAACTCTCCAAAAATCTGTTTACTAGCGACACTGGACGCAGAGAGGACGTAAGGCCCGCGGACTGAAAAGTGTGATTTGTATTTATTAATTATTGACTGGTTCGATCAAGTTGGTTTAAACGTCGGCTGTGTATGTGAAGTTAAGGAAAGTGATGTGTTATTAAGAATGAGAATTACGGAATAAAAATAGTATACAAAACGGTACACCCTCGGTCCACTGAGTTTCACTGTTGTTCATTGATTTATTGAGGGAAGAGACTTCTGCACCTTTTATAGGGCGTTGCACACGTTTTTGTGTTCTGCTGCAATTTTACTCGCAGTTTGCATCACTTTTCCGAGTGCAGAATGAACAGCACTTGGTTGAATAAATTCTGCTTAGCAATTCACCGTTTGATGCGCGCGTCTCGTCTTTTTGGTGCTCCTGTTCCACATAGGTCGGGATCGCCTGTAGTGATATATTCAGCGACTGCATTTTGAACTGGCTATTGGCGTTTACACATTTGTACTGGGTTATTCCCGTACAAGTTGGTGAGCCCGTGTATTGACCTTTGTTACACGTGTTGTCAAGGTATTGTTTATTCTACAGTTTTTCTCCTACAGTCCCCACCAAAAAAATCTATTTTCTTTCTCTTCATTACTGTGCTTTCTGAGAATGAACATCGAACGTCTTCTTCGGCGAACTGTCATGATTAAACTTACTGAGTTTGGCAGGAGAGACCCTAGACTGTGGTTTGCACAAATCGCAGTTATTTTTTAATTTCGGCGGATCCAATTACAGCACACCATGTATACTTATGTCGTCGCGAATTCGTCTAAGACCCTGGCTGCAGAAGTTGAGAATATTATTTATGGGTGTCCAGCAGAGAATCCGTACAATGTTATTAAACCGGCCAGTATTAACAGGATGGCAGCTTCTGGCGATGACAACCTCCGCAAGCCCCTTGTCAGCGTCGAATTGGGAGATCGCGCTTCGTCGCAGTTGCTTCGACACATGACTCAGTTGTCGAACAGGCAGACCGTCAACAAACCGGTGTTTCGAGGGTTGTGGCTTCAGAACCCCCCATGCGAGCTCCATCACACGTAGGCTGTTTTGGAGAAGGATACACCAATGACCAAACTAGCAGATTTGTTTGATCAAGTGCATCACAATTATTCTTCTCAGCAAGCAGATCAACTGCATGCGACTTGTAGCAGCGATACACTCCAGTAAGACATCTCAAACTTGAAGAGGCAGTTTTCACAGATGTTCTTGCAGCTAGCTGCTTCAACGAAACTGCTAGCGGAAAAACGGTCAACAAAACGCTGAAAGTCCCACCCACGAAGTGGGTCACACGTACGACAGTTTGATATGGGTGTGTGCCATTACCATCGTCGATTTGGTACTCGTGTTAGTCGTTGCATTTAGCCCAGTTCGCTTCGGAATTGTCAAAAGCGGACGGGAAACGACCAAGCCAGTCACTAGTGGCGACGGTTGCTGCTGGTCCTCATTTATGTCACTCGTTTTGTGTATTCGGCCCTTCAACGTCCCTAAATCTCCTCATTGATGCGGGCGATGGGGTCAGCTTTATTCCACCCATCGGTAACAAACAACCTTAAACCGATGTCATGTGCCCTGTAGGCAGCTAACCGCATCACCATACAGACATACGGAGAGAAACTGCTCACTCTCGACCTTGGTCTACGCCGACAATTCCCCTGGACTTTTGCTGTTGCAGATGTACGACATCCAATTATTAACGTTGACTTTCTCACTTCCCATGGACTCGTGGTGAATGTGAGGAGTCCGAACATTTGTGCGTCCACGGGAGGGCCACATCGACTAATTCGTTGGGATTACTTCCGTCCTTACCAGACAACAGTTTCGTAACTCTGTTTCGACAGTTCCCACACCTTATCAATCCATCAGGTTCACCGTTACAAGTAAAACAGGACGTCTTCCACCAACTTCCGTCGCTCTTACACGTCGATTACCACCTGAGAAATTCAAAATCGCCAAAGCCGAATTCGCAAACCTTCTGTGACTCGGTATCATCCAGCCATTTAGCAATCAATGGGCCTCACCGTTGCAAATGGCACCTAAAACCTCAACTTGCGGCTGGCGTCCTTGCGGTGACTATCGCACATTAAACAATGCCACCGTTCCAGGCAGGTGCCCGATTCTCCACATTCGCGATTTCTCCACCGGTCTATATGTTGACCATTTTCTGGAAGCTTGACTTGGTGCGGGCATATCACCAGATCCCCGTGGCCCCAGTAGTTGTAGCAAAGATGGCAACGCCCATCCCGTTTGGTCTGTACGAATTCGTTCGAATGCCATTTGGGTTGCAAAATGCAGCTCAAACTTCTCCGAGGTTCGTGGATCAAGTCCTCCGTGGTCTGCACTTTGTGTTTGCCTATATTGATGACATTCTGGTGGCGAGCAAAGAAAAACGACGTGCAGTTTTTGAACGCCTTCATCAGTATGGCGTAACCATGAATCCGAATAAGTACTTTTTTGGTGTAGACTCCATGTATTGTTTGGTCAACGAATCACTCGTGACAGCACTGAACCTTTGCCAGAGAAAGTCGCTGCCCGTAAAGATTATCCACCACCGAAATCCCAGCTAAGCCTACGTCGGTTCCTAAGCATTGCAAATTATTATCGCCGTTTTATTCCGCACTATTCGGAGTTGCTGAAACCCCTTAGGGATTTGTTAGATAATAATCCCAGACATCCCATTTTAACTCCTCCAGCTAAATCCGCATTTCTCGCAGCCAAAGACGCGTTATCACAAGTAACGACTCAGGCACACATGCGTGTACATGAAGATTTCGATATCATTTCACAGATCGATGCATCCCAATGCGCTGTTGGCGGGGTTCTGCAACAGATCGTGGACGGCCAAGTCCAGCCTTTGACATCTTTTTCAAGCGAGCTTCAACAGACGCGAACGCGCTATAGTATTTTCGGTTTCCAGCTGCCAGCTATCCCTCTGGCCATTAAGCACTTTCGTCACCTGCTGGAAGGCAGAAGTTGTGCTGTCCTAACGGATTACGAACCGCTTGGTTATTCCTTCTACACCAAGCCCGACCGTTGTTCTTCGAGAGAAATTCGACAGTTGGGCTACATTTCCCAGTTCAAAGCGGATATACGATATATCGCAGCAGATAAAAACCGTCACCCAAGATTTGTCCAGAGTTAGTTCAAGTGGTCTACAACGAACTGATCCATTGGTTTGGAAGAATTAGCGCGAGAACAACGCAACAACCAGGAGTTGCAGCAATATCGCACCTCTTCTTCCATAAAACTTTAGGAGTTGCCTCTTGCCAACTGCAAGGACACAGTCATATGCGATACAACGAAAGTAAGCTCTCGTCCTCTTGTACCATAAAACTTTAGACGTCCCGATTTCAACAGTCTGCACTGTATGTCTTATCCCAGCGTTCGTGTCACCGTCAAAGTTATTTCAGACCTACTTTCATGGCCGAACATGCATACGGACATCGTTGACCGCATCCGAAACGGATTAGCCTGTCACATTTACCGAAGCAAAAGGACCCTCACGTTTTGAACCATAACCATTAGCAGCTTGCGCTGCATCACTCGCGGTTCTACTCACATACGTATCCAGTGTAGACCTGAAGGGGTAAGATCATTGGGTGTATGAGTGAGGCCTTCGTGTCCAGTTGGCCAATGGTGGTTAGCCAATTGAATGATCAGCCTGAAAAGAAAAACCTTATCTCGCGGATAATAACCAGAGAGAGACCGCAGTGACAAGATCTACACTAGGAAGAAAGATACATAAAACGTAATACAGGGAGCATTTCAGCATACGAGTGCATGTTACTGCGGCCCAAAGAGGATAACGTTGAAAAACAGAACTCAACGTTGTTCTACGAAAGGATCACACAAACTATTCATCATTCAATACACCAACAAAGCCCAAGGGAAGAATAGGTAGAAGAATAAAAGTACTCAATTTTCTGAAACGATGGGTGGATTAGTTGCCCGAAGATCATGGTGTTTGTCGATGTAACCCTCGGCACAAGTAGAACGGATATGCTGGTATGACATACCTGAGCCTAACACACTCGTCGTCTCTTCGTCGACGGTGCACGATGAGTACACTAGTGGCCTACTAACTCAAGGTTACCGGTTTATCCGCTGCTGCATCCATCACAACGCCATATGGTTATGTCACCACGACCTATGGCACCGACGATTCCCTTGCTTATAGTGCAACTTCGTTCACGGCCGTGCAATAAATGCTCGCTGAACTCGTGGACGCCAATCTGAATCGTATTCTTCCAAGCAGTCCGGTTCAACGTTGTCTTCCCAACATCTAAAATCAATTTCACAACCTGAAAGACTTACCTGCACAGCATCCTGCTTTTGATAACCAGCATTTCGCTTACCTGATTTCAGTTGTCCGTGCAACACCCGCTTGGGAATACGGTTATCGTCCATCCGACGGACGTGACCCAGCCAACGAAGCTTCCATCCCGTTCATGTCCGCTCGTTACAGTACCTCAGTGTTCGGAACCATGTCCGACCACCAAGTACCCAAGCTGCGTCTTAAACATTGCAAATGTAAGCGGTTCAGATAGCGCACGTTCCGCTGATACAATGTCCAGGTTTCACTGCCGTACAGCAGTATAGACAACACAACTGGGCGGTGGACAAAGTGCTTTGTGTTCAGCTTCAGGCTGTGGTCCTTCCAAACGTCTCTTTCAAAACGGCCAAAAGCAGTACTATTGTTTGCCACACAAGCTCTCAACTCGCGGTCCACGGACAAATCAGTGGATAGATTGCTGCTCAAGCAGCACAAATTTGTGCAGCTGTTGATGACACTTCCATCAACACGGATTCGGGGTAAATGTGTACAGACAGTACCTCCGCCCGTAGAAAGCTGACAGAAAGAAAGTGTTTTACCTAAGTTGGTATTCAGTCCGAACTTGGATGCCGCGGTCGTGGAAGCCGTAGCCAATAGCTGTAGTTCGTCCTCGCAATGTGTAAACAGCGCGCTGTCATCTGCAAACAGAAGCATGTGAATTGTTGAGGTATGCGACCGGGCTGGGGCGTCGAAACGTCTACTGCTCAGCAGGCGCCCATCCGATCGATACTCTACCACAACGCCGTCCTCCCCAGAATCCTGAAAAGCAAGTGTTAGCATGGCAGCCAAATATAAACTAAATAGAGATGGAGCCAGGACACAACCCTGCCTCATGCCAGTAACAATGTCAAAATCATCACAGGTAGATCTGCACGATTGCACTTTTGCCCTCGTGGCTAAATGTAACAATCCGACTAAGTTGACAAACTCACCTGGACATCCAAACTTACCAAGCACCGTCCACAGCGCCTCGCAGCTCACGGATTCGAACGCCTTGATGAAGTCTACAAAGAGGACATACAGGGGCTGGTTCCGTCCCCGACACTTCTCCTGAACCTGTCGAGCAGCGAATACCAGGTCGATCGTGCTCCGATTCGCCCGGAGTTCGCATTGCTCCACAGGACCACTGGCCTCCGATACATCTGTATTCAGCCGGTTCGGGGGGATTCTTGCAAGCATCTAGCCTGCGCAGCTCAGCAGACTAATGCCCCGATAGCAGTCGGGGCATTGTTTGTTACTCTTGCCCTTAGACAAAGGCACTATCACAGGATCCTTGAAATCCTGTGGCATCACCTCTTGCTCCAAGATGGATTGAACCAGCTGGAGCAGTGGGCGTTCCATCGCCGGCCCGCCATTCTTCAGGGGTTTGCCTGGCTATCCATCTTCACCTGCAGCCTTACCGTTGTAAAGTTGACCAATCGCTGTCTGCAATTCTAGTAAATCAGGAGCGAGAACAAGTAAAGGCTTGGTGGCTTGTTGCGGCAGGCTGTTCACGGTCACCCAATCAATGTTAGCAGGACGATCTGGTTGGTCACCAAAGTGTTTGTGCCAGACCTTCATGATTTTCTCTGGCTGGATGCACGAATGGCCGGTGTTCACATCTACCAGTACTTTAGTAGACTGGAGAGATGGATCGAATGTCGCCTTGAGCGAATCATAGAACTGCTTAGGCTGTCGACGATCTACGAAACCTTGTATCCGCTCGCCCTGGTTCATCCACCAGTTGTCCTTGATTCCGTGAACACGCTCAGACAGTTAACGACGGATAATTCGGAACATCGCTCTCGTCACTTCACAGCCCATATCCACTGTGGAGGCAACAAACGTGACGTTCTTCTCTTGTGCCAGTTAGGCAATAACCGCATTGTTGTCATCAAACCAGTCCAGACGTTTCTGGAGTTTCAAACCAATCGCTTCAGTGGCTGCCGTCGTGATCCGTTCCTTGTTGAACTGCCACATACCCTCAGGGGTAGTGGATAGAGGAACGTCGTGTAGACGAGCGGTAATTGCACATTGTAAAGCAGTCTTCGTCTCTTAGTTATCTAGTTGTTTAATATCCAACTTCTGTCGTTGCCCGGAAGATCTACAATAAACAGACTTGTGTACATGGATACGTAATTTAGTCCTGGCCAGTCTATGACTTGTGGTACATTGAGCGCCGCGCATCACTCGCGTGATACGCACTTCACGAATGTCGCGCTGGCGCACAATCACGTAGTCAAGCAAGTGGTGATGACCGCTTAGTGGATGGGTCCACGTTGTAGTGTCACTCTCATCCAGTTGGGATCGGGTGTTTGTGATAGCCAGCTCGCGAGTAGCACACAGGCGGAGCAGAAGATCACCGTCCTCGTTCACTGAACCAATGCCGTGATGTCCGAGGACTCCCGGCCAAGCTACCGAGTCGCGCCCGACTCGAGCATTCAAGTCACCCAAGGAAATCAGTCAATAAGTCACGGTTACCGATCGGATTGTGGCGGACATTTGGTCGTAGAACTGGTCCTTTGTATCATCCGTGTGACACACAGTTGGACCATAAACACTAACAGGTGTAGCACACTCGCCTCGACCAAGTCGCAGGCACAAAGACAGTGCTCGAGGGCTGATGCCGTGCGGTTCGCCTATCATCAAAGCGTTGATGCGATCAGCGACTGCAAAACAGACACCATGCTCCCGACCACCGCCTGTCAGGTAACATATCTAGTAGAAGATGTACACGGCACCTGCTTCCTGTAACTCACCTTGGTCCACAATCCTTGTCTCGCTCAAGGCTGCTGCATCGACCCCATAGCGAGGCAGTTCCATCGCGACCAGGGCAGTGCGCTGTTCTTGCCGTCCGCTAGAGCTGCATCGATCCAGCAGTGTGCGCACATTCCATGCTCCAACACTGAGCGTCTTGTGTCCCGGGCCTGTTTCAGGTTGCTCTTTGGATTACTGAAACTTGAGTGAGCATTATATGTTTGGGGATTAATATTGGGGTGAGAGTATGAGAGTGGGTGATTATCAGCAGCATATTTTCGTCTATCCACCCTGCCATGTGTAGTAGATAGGGCGACCCGGTTTAGCCCGCGCGACGGCCGATGCGATATGGTATTTGGTTTCTGTTGTAAAGCCATGGTTTTTGTGGGCCTAGGATACTGCCAGGACTCTCAGACCTAGACAGGAGAGCGATTAGGGCCCTCAATCTAAGCCTTTGCCTCAAAAGCCTGTACTGCAAGGCAGCAGGTGATACACTCGCACACATACGCACTGGCATCAACCATCTAGAACAAGCCCGACAGTAACATCCTAAGATATTCGGTACATTCACAGAGAGATAGTATCACACAGACAAACCAATCACACATACTGTACAGACAAACCAATCACATACAGGAATTGTAATGTATACATATCTGTACGATGTAATTATTCATGCAGTAAAACAACAATAGTATCGAGTGTTCCATTATGACTTATTATCATCACAGAATCAGATCAAACAGGAAAAGAAAATAACGAACGGAACCGAAACGCAACAGACTGACACCATACACAACGAACAGCACACAACGGACGCATATGCTTTTTGTCTTAGTGCTCCCTTTGGCCAACCTGACAAGGTTGAACCTGCAACAACCGAGGTCACAGTCAGTACAGCCCTCCAGATAAAAACAGCACACAAGCCTGACCACCACGCCAAGGTAGCAGAAAAGTTCAGTGAGCAGGAAATTTTGCAAGGCTTCTCCAGTTGGTCCCCCGCGAGATTTCAGGAGTGCTCTCTTGAAAGTGTCAACGAAGCGGTCGTCTTGACCGTTGGATTATGGATGGAATGGTGACGAATGCAGATGTCGAATGTCGTTCCGAATGCACAACTCCTTGAACTGGACCGAGGTGAACTGCAATCCATTGCCTGAGACAAGCGAATCCGGGAGGCCATGTTGACTGAACATGCGCCGTAGATCGTTGGTGGTGGCTGAGGTTGTGGTACGCGTCACTGGGACAATCTCAGGCCACTTGGAGTATGCATCCACCGGAATAAGGTGAACTATACCGTTGATGGGCCCCACTGAATCCACATGGAGACGTGACCTCGGATTTTCGGGCTGCTTCCATGGCTGTGGTTCGACGCGAGACCGGTTTGCCGTGCAGAACTGCAGTCAATTGCAGACGTCCATGATTGGTAGTTTTCCCAGGCCCGGTTGTTCAAGCCAATAGCGACAAAGTAATTTGAAATGCGAATCAGAGAAATAGCAGACTGCATCGATGGCTGTGTTTTTGAAGCTGACATGAGAATGCAACTGCCCAGTTAATTGCATTGTACCACCACAGGCGCTGGTGAGGGAAAGGAATGTCAGCTGAACTGGCGGGCGGCCGATTGACTCCCATAATCGACTGGAGATGATGGTGATATCAGACGCGGTGTCAAGCTGGGGACGAGCTGGGTGTGATTTGATCAGTACGGACACAAACTTTATGAGTGAGGTGACACCGAATTTGAAGGAAGCAGGTAAACTACTAGACCTGGCGATTGATTCGGATTTTGGTGGCGCGGCCGCTTGTTGTTTGTGCGTTGACTGCCCGACATGCGTGATTGACAGCAACCATCATTGTAGCCCACCTCCTTGCGGTGTTGCTTGAAGGGGCAGCAACGCGTGTAATGTCATGACCTGCGATGCCAACAAGGAGGGGGCGGAGTCTTTTCGAAAGCAAAGTGGACAGAGCGGTTCGTTGTGGATGATTGTTGCTGCTGCGTTGGACATGCGACTATGTTTAGCGACGTTGAGGACTGAGAAGGGTTTTGGACCAAGTCAGAGTCATGTTTGAGACTGAGCAGTCTTTGGCCTTCACTAGTGAGATCTGAAGGGTAACTGACTCGTTTTGTTGGATGCGATTTAGCAGGCGTGTGCGAAGGTCAGCATCATGGGGAGACTGTAGGCCGCGGACAAAGGTGAGGCACTTGAACTGATCCTCCGTGAGGGAGGATAGCTTGAACCACTACCATTCACGGTTCACGATGCCAGCGTAGATGACAAGGTCATCCGAGACTCGTTTGGTCAGCTTCAGGCAGTAATACCGCAAGTTGAATAGAGAAGACTGGTCACCAAATATCTGCGACAGGATATTGACCGTCTCGTTGAAAATGATGTCACGTGGGTTCTTGGGCAAGATGGTGTTGGTGTGCCGCTCGTGTTCCGCGGGGCCACGGTTGCAGAGGAGAAGTTGGACCTTCCAGGAGACATCTTGATTAACAAATTCGATAGGAAACAGGTCATCATACCGACGGAACCAAGAATCGAATGTCATGCATGCGGGTCGTATATGCATGCGGGTCGTACACGAACTGGGAGACACCGGTTGCCAAGCTGTCAACAGATTGCGCGCGACCAGGTTGTGCGAGTTGGCTCAGATTTGCATTGGACAAACGTTGGTTGGTCATCTCTATAAGCTTCACCTGTTGTTGCAACAGCAACTTAAGGTCAGCACTGTTCAACGTCATTGAAAAGGGATAGTGCTCGTTGCCAACTGTTACGACCCCACCTCCTAGAGGAAGGCAAGAAGAAACGCAAAGACCACGAGCAGTAGCTCTATCACGAACGAACGCAACGCTGTTGCAAAGCTGTACGAAAATCAAAATGCGCGTATCGGATTTCAACCCTCGCAACGTAGAACCCCTCAACAAGTAAGGAAAATAGACGGCCTTCAAACGAGCTTTGTTTGGAGCTTAGTCCGGAAGCAAAATTATAATTTACAGCAACCGCATTCATAGGTTTGGGGTGGCCTTGAACTTAGTTCGCCAAACGGACCATACAGAAGCGAGCGCACGTTCTTGGACGTTCAGGAATTCTAGCGGGCCTTCGAATTCCCAGAAAATGAGAAAATCCGCTTTTTTGCACATAAGGCTAATTTCTGTAAAAAAAACAGTGCTCTGTCTCAACACGTTTCCCCAATGAACACTATTTTCGCGGCGTTATATGTCTGTCTGGCTGTGGCTGCAAGCCTTCAGTTGATTAAAACGGAAATTTCATCTCCTTCAAATAGACCAGCAGTTCAATCTTAAATAGGTTGTGTACCTGCTGACTCAGTGTGTTTCTTCATAAACCGAGGTGGATAACCGCTGTCAATCAGTGTGTCACAAATAACTTGTTCCTTACTTACGAGCTCCATAGAACAGAGTACGGAGAAGGCCATTTTTATAGAGGATTGGGGCAAAACTTTTAAAATGTGAATATTGCCCGGACCAAGTTTGCTTGTTGTATAAGATGCTAGACAGAGATGTGCTCACATTTCTAGGCAGTCTAACGATAATGAATGCGGTTTTGGCATCATTTTCGGTTTGCAGCATGTTTTTAGCGTTCTTTTGCGAACTACTCCACTGGTCATGCAGTTGTTTCAGCTGAACTTTTGATTAAAAAATTGCTGGAAACGTCGTCCACATATCATCGACGATATTCCTTCCGTCGGATTGTTGCCTCAGCCTGCTGCTCAGAACAACGATTTCAGCGATCATTACACGAATTCAAGGCAAGGGGTTCGAGGCAACTGGATCCAGTAGGTTTCCTTTGTTCAATCTCAAGCAAGCGTGTGTTTACCTGACTAGCGATAACTGGAAAACAGGGTGTAGCGACCTTCTTGAGGATTACGGTAAATATCAAAGGAGAAGTAGGGCCATTTATCTGTTTTGAGTAATTAGGAATCTGGTTTAACTTTGAAACAATCTAAAGAAGTCTGGCTCATTAGTTTTGAAGGAAGATTTTTCCATTGGTTAGTAACTCCATAACGGAAGAACTGTTGCCTACAGAAGCTCCGGGGACTGAGTTTGTACGGCTTCTTCGTCGACCGCCATCATTAGCTACGGCGAAGTGCTGTTATACTAGACCTGCCATTAAAAAGTGTGTAAGAACTAAAACAGGGTGGAATCGTCAAAATTCAAGTGGATACGGATGAAGACTTTCAAGCCGACTCATGCGCAACAATTCTCAAGCCTGTGATTAGTTTGGTGGTCGAGCGCCGTGCATGCTCAACAGCGAGTGCTTTTCAAAAGGCCAGCATACACGACCTGATCGGCATACCTCAATAAGGGTCCCATGTAATCTTCGTAAAACGTTTGAAACGTTTGTTTTCGCGGGGAAGCATTCTTGTCTTTACCACGTTTGTGTGTATGAAGATGTCCGCCAGTGTTGATCCTAGCGGGCTATTCGTTGTCCATAAGATGTTTCTTCGAACAAACTATACTTTAGACGTACACAAACGAAGTGGTCTGCGTAACTCTTCAGAAGGGAGCGTTGATTGATGATTCTCAGAACACACATAGTGTAACGATCTTCCACGAAGACGTTGAGCAACGCGTA
>LUCH01008030.1:8977-22541 GCA_013368495.1 Paragonimus heterotremus | reverse complement strand
AGCAATGAGCACCGAATCCCCGTCGGCAACGTAAAACACGGCGCACGCACAATTACGCAAAAGAAAGGTGAGAAAGTAATCCTTAGGTTTCTATCAGTTACAGGAATTGTCTTTCAAGAAGCGGTTACTAAGGCTAAGTTCCAACAGTTGTGTTTAACTTTGAATGGTGAGAAGGTTCAGTTTGCACCTCATTCACACTCTTAGAGCTATGTCACCGCGTCATTGTACAGATGAATGCGTTACGTGCAACCTTGAAACGGTTGACAGTCGAATTCGCACAACTGGTTAAAAAACATGCACCTACTTTGCCCCCACCTGTGACAACAGTGACACAATTACAGGAAGTTGATAGCAAAATGTTGGATTCCAAGTTCAATTCCGCAATGGTGAGTGTGGAGATTACTGACCGGCTAATGTTCTGCTTATAGGCCGATTACTTTCGAGGTATGAGTGCACCCGGTGCTGGAGCCCTACTTGGGAGTACGCTGAAGCGAATTATGACCAGGGCAGTTCCCTCACAAATAACCTATTCCGGTGCACGCCAGACGTTTGCATTCAAATGAACACAATTAAAAGCCTTTTTACTAGGTAAGACGTGTCATATAGCCCTCATTCGGTACGCACTTAAGGCAACTGTACGAGAGAACGGAATACGCAATCATCCAAGGCAGCACGCTTAATGAATGTTGTGAAGGGTTGTCGCATTGTACAAGGGACAGAAGGTATACACAAAATCCGTGCGCACGAGAAAGTGGAGACGGTAGCCAGGTTTGTGCGCGGTGGCATAACGGCATTCCTTCTTATACTGAAGAACATACGGATTGTGGATCTGGATGAACAACATGCTTTCTACCAGGATGAAGATTAATGCTCTACACTTTGTACACGTTTTTATAAATGTTTGCCATTAATAGATGTTACTTTTCTTTATTATACAAGTTGTTTTCCCTTAAAAAGCATAGAGAAAAAGGTCATGTTGTAACGGTTGGTTAGGTTTTTGGACTACAGGGAACACGGGGGATATAACTCGGCTGACGCCACGCGGCGGGTTAATCACCGGGGGGAATACCAGCAAAAACAGCTGATTTAAGCATGCGTTTTACTGAGCTGCCTTTGGTCCATAACACCTCCGAGTCTGATAAGCTTAAAAAACAGCGGTGAAAACGCTTTCGCTGTGGACACCACACTTTTTCCTCGGCAATTACACCTGACTGACCGCCTGACAAGAAGGCAGGAATACGCGTGTTCATAAGGGACGTATTCTGCGTGGAAGTGATGGCCGATAACAAAAAGCACACAGTTTGCGCGGTACAAATAAGTCGTCCGCAGTGGTTCTGGTCCACCGAGTCACAATCAAGAAGAAGTCGACCTAGGTAAACTCTAAGGTCGATAAAATCAGCGCGATTAAAATTTTGAACTGTGGACTCTATTTTACCGATTATTGTAACCAGTAACCTATAAGATCAAAGATGAGTAGAGAGTGGTCACCTTGTCCAGGTGGTGGTTTGATGATCACTCTATCTACTGGGTGATTTTCACTAGTGATGACCAGGTTCAGCAAAGAAGGAATCTGACCGGGACGGTGTCGTGTCGGGGCGCTGAAATGATGTGTCCACGTTATCCATTGTGTCAGCTATCGCGAAGCTAGTTCCGAGGTTCGTACATTCACTGTTTCCCCAGCCTTATATTAACGCGCATCGAAAGTCAAAGTGAGAAGACGGTGAATCAGCAAACAAACTGTATTTATTGATTTACTCACCGTTCACAAGCGGACTTCAACGCAACGATTAAGGATAATAGGGAGCTGGACGTGAGAGGACCTTCAGCATAACCGCACGGCAGCCGTCAGAGAGGATGTCAACGGAAATCCCAGTTGACCTTCAGGATTCAAACAAGCGTCATGCTGGTTGGGCGGCGTTCCCAATGGTAGTAGCTAAAACGTTGCTATCCTAGTGAATGTAATCAACAGTAGCAGAGATGGCATGGATTCATTGTACGGCTACGAGTAATACTGCGTTACCTACGCCAACACACTAACTTTGATGCTAATGGTTTATGGCAAATTCACATTCACGAGGTAGTGTGAACCGGCGCGGTGGTACTGGCAAGGCAACTCTCACGTCGCAGGGAGTTCAGAATTTTGGAGACTTCAAAGGTGATCTCACTACACAGCGTCGTTATGAAAGTCGAAAATCCGCTTTAACATTCCTAGTGGGATACTAATGTCCAGTTTATCTTGGGTATATTGAAGTCACCCATAATAAATAGATGAGTAAAATGCTGTAGCCTCAGGAAGTCGTCCACGTTTACGAGAATCGTGGTCATCGGACGGGGGAGAACGATAAATAGCCCTCACTAGGAGTCAGTCTTGGTCACACAATGCCAGTCGATGTCATGGGGAGTCACATTTATCAGAAGAATGAAACCCACCGATTTCCGTGGGTGGTGGGATGTAATGGTGACGGAAAATGGGAGAACCATCCATTCGTGCTGATACTCAAAAGGTAGACTGTTGGGGTTATCACTCCCGGTCATTAACAGCTAGAGTCTTACATTTCATGGTCACGTTTTCATTCTGAAATCCCAACCGTCCTGCTCTTTGGTTTAGCAACACTGCAGTTTTTAGTTCTAAATTGGACACTGTCATCCATAGGGAGTTTTCATTTTCTTTCTTTCTTTATTTAATCCAATCTTTTCTCATTTTTTTATACAGCTCATGACGGCCCCTTGATATGACTGATTGGCGGATGCAGAACATAAGACAAGACAGCACTGACAAAAATGTCACTACCACTGGTACTCAACTATATTTTATATAGTCGGCCTATTTATTTAAAAAAAATGAGGCAGAAAAGGCCGTAACTAACACGTTGCAAAAAAGAGACCTTTAGCCGGAACAGAGAGGTTGTAGTGGGACAGATGTGTAGACTACAATAATTCTCGATACAAAAATAAGAAGTGAAGTCAAGGAATGGACTCACCAAAGATTGACAATGTTCGTGAGGCGTCCAATGATGCTGGAATGCGTTCGGATTGTTTCAAGCGTAGCTGAGGGTGCGAAGTAACCGAGCTGAAAGTTAATCCAACAAATAGGATGTTTTAAACTGGATAGCAACCACCGGCGTTATAGGAAGAACCAGTAAGCGCGTGTAGCAGAGTTTATTCGAAATTGCGTTGTGTTGTTGTTTTTTACTCAAGTCAAACAAAAATGTACAATGTGGTTCGATGCAGCAGTTACGCGATGTTAGCAAAATGAAGTAAAAATAATGAAAACTGTACAAGGTAATGACGTCAAAACTATTCGGATGGAATTATTTTTCAAAAAAAATAGTACGACGAGCACATGCCTCCATTCCGAAGGCTACAAACTTGGTCCTACCAGGTGAGGCAGTGAGAGACGGGGACTGTAAAATTCTACTCTCTCCTTCTTAGTGCTAAGAATAAAAAGAAATTTGCGTCAGACTATCTCACTACCAGTGTGTTCAAGTGTCGCCATTGAGATATCGGGGGTTTCAAAAGGATTGAGCTATACCTGAACATGTCCTTCGTTCTTAACTTATCTCTTTTTTCCCTCTTCTTCTCCACAAGAACAGTAAGCTGTCATATGAGTACGCACTCTGCAAACCCTCTTTTCAGCGTGCAGTAAGAGCAGTACTGTCTCTTGGTACTGCGCAAGTAGTGTCACTGAACTGTCGCAGTTACCTATAAGAGTAACATAACTGGTGTACCATATGCATATTAGTGGTAGTGTCAAAACGAGTGTGTACGGATGTGTACGTATGCGTGATTATCTCAGTACGATTGTCTCTATTTTATTAACGAACATGCACGCAAGTTGATTACTGGTCCTCTAATTCTTTTTTCTTTTCTTTATGTACAAGACTGAAATTGTTTTTGTTGGTTACGGGTATCAGACAGACGAAGATTGATAAGGGATCCTCAATCGAAACGCGGGAAGCTGTCGTCTACCAGCGCAAGAAACTGGACTACCAGGCTGCTAGCCGCCACGTCCTGTGAACTGAACTGAACTGAAAAATTCTCCCTCGGATTCAGCGATTCAGCGATTGATACACCGGTTCGAGGCAGAGGCCCAAGGGTCCCGGATCCAGTCGGTTTTTCTTGTTCAATTTCAAGCGGGCGTCTGTTGATCTGGAAGGCATTCATGGAAAACAGGGTGTAGCACCGCTCTTGGGAATTGCAGTAAATATCACAAAACAAGCTAAGATTACTCGTATAAAAGATTTCTTAGAAAATGAGTCAAGTAGTGATTTGAAGCCGTCACTAGATGCCCTACTGACGACCTCAGCAGGAAGGCTGTTCCAGAAGTTAACAACCCTATGGGAGAAGAACTGTTGTCTGAGAAAGGTCCTAGGACGAAGCTTGAACAGCTTCCTGTTATGTCCTCGCCGACCGTCATCATTCGATACAGTGAAGAACTTATCAACGAGGCTTACTCTAAAGAGGAAGTGTGTGAAAATTAAATCACCGCGGAGCCGTCGAAATTCAAGTGGGTATAGGTCAAGAATTTCAAGTCGAGACTCGTACGCGACGTTTTCAGGCCTGTGACTTAAATTTCAGGTCATTTGCACAAATAGTAAGCACTATATTAAGTCACATTTCATTATTCAGTCCTGAATTACTTTCAAAAAATGCCTTAGGTTAAGAGTGGAATTGCCAAGGCATTTTATTACAACTTCGGTTTGTTCGAATTTGCTCCTAGTGTACTTGGCGCCAACTGGCAGCATGGGTGAGTCGAGTAATGGTTTGTGTCGTGTACCGTGTAGTGACCTCTGGGTTTCTTTCATGGGTTCTCTGCCCGTTTCAAACCCTACAACCTTCTCACTGTTACACGAGACCGTTCGAATTATTTGAAGCTTACACCTTGGTTTATTTTGTTGTGTATTAGCCACGACCATATTTTCGTAGTGTGCGATGTAGTCAACCGCGCTGACTGTATGGACGACTCTGAAAGTCTCTGCAAGATTTAAACTGAACGGGTATCCGTTACAGGAATCTTAATAGTTGTTCCCGTCTATCGGCTTACGGAGGTCGTTCAGTTTTCTGAGTGCCGATGAGTGATAAGGAACTTTGATAAAAATCAAATCTTACAGTTGTTTGTAGCTTTCACACCGCATTAAAGTTTTCAGTGAGCTTTCCTCGAGACGGAGCTGGACTCAGATTTCGTTTTCATCAAGGCTTGTCAGTGGTGAGTGTCCTTCCACGACCCTGGTGCAAACTCTAGCCACGCGTTCATAAAAAATTAATGCTAACCACTATGCCACTGGCCTTACTGTACTCGACTCAGTGGTCATATACAAACGCCTAACCATATTCACTTGTGAGTAATGTTGAAACTACCGAAGCTTAAAGGATGCTGTAATTACTACCGACTGCAGTTGATCCCATGATTAGAACTTTTATCCAGGTATTTATCACGAATGTCCTTTTAATCATTGATAGGTATCTCTACTGTAGTGGGGTTTTTCAGTTAGTATATGTTGAACCTTGCTTAAAACGTTCACTCCAACGAGAGCAGAACTGAAGTATAGTGCTTCTCGAAAAAACTTCGAAATGTATTGGATTGCTCGAGGTACGGTGGTAAGGTTCAAGTCATCTACTGGTCTTCTGATGATACAATGTTGTTGAACCCAGTCTTTTTATGTGCCCTGCATGGTTTTTATTTTACCAAGATGACTTAGATTTTGCTGTAAAATTCGCAGATTTCGTCCGTCGTAACACAAGCACGCTGGACACCATGTGTATTCAACTGTAGACTGGGAGTTAAACCGATGTCTATTAGTGTTTGGCTCATGTGTGGTTTGTTACATTTCCTGCTGCACGTGTGTGCTAGGTACCTAGATTTTGCCGTTGTAGTAAGGGTGTTTCAGACAGTTTTCAAACCCGTTCACACTAGTTTTGTGGGTCCTTCCCGCTAGCATCAGTATGCCGGAACGAAGTACGTTTGGTTGGGGCTAACGGCGATTTTGCTAAATCCACACATGAAGGAACGAGCTTGTTTCATATAGTTTCACAACTTTCGATACGCGGACTTCTGCCTAAAAACAGTTCACTGTGAAGTCAACTTGTCTTTCTGGTTGTCTACTGGGCGTCTGCAGACAAGACAACCATAGCAGACGGTGTAACAGTGTTCTTGAGGAGCACAGCGGACATATAAAAAGAAGCAACATTGCAGGTCTTATCAGTTTGTTTACAACTTGTTATCTAGTCCCTTAAAGAGTTGCAGATAACTCCCAAAGTGAAGTCACTCCGATGAATTTCAATCCGATGAAGCAGCGGGCATTGAGTCAGAAGGGCCAGGGCTTCGTCGAGGATGTGTTGATCGTAAGCCTCACTTCTCAAGTCGGTCGGTGCATTTGTAACCGGTTTTTGAACACGCTGTACACGGTCTGCCCACAAAACGTGATTGGTATACTGAGGCACTTGTGTTGTTTTGACTCCGTGTAGTGTTTGTCAATACCGATAAGGGTTTCGTTTGTCGTTCCAAGTGTTCCAAGTATCATTTTAACGACTGTCTCGCGATAATAAGACAACGATATACTGTCTGATGGACAGTTATCCAAGTCTGTTGCAAGTCCGTTTTCGGAATATTGTACTTTGTACACTAAATGTCACGGAACCATACTCCCAGTCTTCCGTGTGACGCACGCATTTGCTGTTTTTGGATGTGGCTTTGGCGCTTGCTGTCACCTGCATCATTGTGCAACCCACCGGAACAACAGTTCCAGCAGTTTATATAATCATGGTGAAAGGCGTTATCAGAAGTATAACCAGGAAAACCGTTCGTAATCGTAGACAACTAAGGACCGTTCAGGGATAATCGGTGAACCAACTCGGAAACTAGTGAAGGGCGAAGAATATTCGGTCCGGTTTTTATCCCCAAAAGCTCATTTAATGACGGATGTGTTCCATCAGAGATTTGCAAGCCTAATATCACCAACTGGTCTGCTGCGAGCTCGTTAGTACTTTGCGTGTGTGATTAGTCTTGTCACATGTGGTTGAATCATACGGCGGTTTGATTTCGGTTCAGGTTCACTCGACTGACATGTTTACGTAGTGTTAGGACGAATACTTTTTTTATACACAATTGGCTCGTTCTGATTGTAAGTTAATTTGATTTCGTTCGCACACGTATGAGCATCACAATCCAGTTTCAGTCAGGTGTCCTTTTCTCGTTAATTTTGATGGCTTGCGTAAAAATCGTTTTCATTACCCAATACAATGCAGTATTTCGTTTCACTATTCTTTACTTTGAGCGTTCTCCATACGAAAGTTTGTGGACACGCTGTGTATAACGCGTTTTTTAAGGTTTCCTAAATTCTCTTTGTTAATACTTTTCAGGAATTGCAAGGGATCGTATTCACAAAAGGTCAAAAAGTGGGGCTCGCCGTGAGCGAAACCGGAAAAAGAGGAAGTTCGAAATGGGTCGTCCCGCCGCTATGACCAAGCTAGGCCCAAAAAGAGTCCACACTGTTCGTGTTCGAGGGGGGAACTTCAAATTCAGAGCTATGCGTCTTGATCAGGGCAATTTCAGCTGGCCCTCTCAGGCAATATCTCGGAAGACTCGCATCATTGATGTTGTTTACAACGCATCGAATAACGAATTAGTGCGAACCAAAACTTTGGTGAAAAATGCTATCGTGCAAGTCGACAGTGCACCTTTCCGTCAGTGGTTTGAGGCACACTATCTTAAAGAACTTGGTCGTCGGAAGCTTCCGACTGGAAAAGGCGGGCAGGTTGCTTCTACAGAAAACGCGGAGGAGGACGTTCTGCAGAAGCAGCGTAGCAAATCTGCTATGAAAAAATACGAGGCACGACAGGCTCTACCACAAGCAAACGTTGAGGAAGCTCTGAAAGAGCAGTTTGTATCCGGAAGACTTTTGGGTTTGTCATGTTTTAGTCATCATTGTTCTTTTAGCCTGCATATCCTCACGTCCGGGTCAGGTTGGTCGCGCAGACGGATTTATTCTAGAAGGAAAGGAATTGGAGTTCTATTCCAAGAAATTGAAAGCAAAGAAATCCAAGTGAAAAAAAATAATATATCCGTTTTGAGGTACTTGCATTCTTGCTTTACTTTGGTAATTTCCGGCCCGCGAACCTATTCCGTGTCGCCAAGGTTCATTATTGTATGGTTTTCATTTATGCCTGTTTGCGCATCCAGTAAGTCGAGTTGCGTTTGCCGTCCGAAGTGTCACTGTGCTTATAGTCATTGATGACTTTCGTTTGAGGACTGATGGCTTTGCTTAGTGGCATCCAGTTCTTGCAGACATAATTTCGCTGTTACGTAGAAGTGTATGTATTCACTAATGCGAATTATGATTTCCGCTGTCCTGGGGTTTTGCTGGAGTTTTCGGAGAAAACTGCTCCTGTATATTTGTCGTAGTATTATATTCAGTCTAGTGGCAATCGGCAACTTGTGGATATCGATTAACCATTCCAGCCACACTTTTATTAAATTCTTATGACGGTTTCGGATTCTAGCAGCTTTAGAAATGCAGGTCTCGAATGCAAACAGTCTGACGAACGTCCTTCATGAAGTAGCTGTGAACATACTCGATATATATCTTCGATAGACGTTCTTAGATCGGAGGGGCGTTGCAGATTCTGACGCAATTTCGTGAACTCGGATAGTATCCTTGATGGATTCGAAAGACGTCCCCAGGCTGTATTTGAAGTCGGTTAAAAGTGGGTACAACGAGTTTCACAATAATGTTTGTTGCGTTGATTGGAGTACTGATCAATTTTCGTGTTAATTGTCACCATTGTGTGAATCGGCGAAGCCGTATTCTTCTGAGTAATTGGCATGTATCAGGCAAATTTATCTTTGGGTTTAACACGGGATGACGTTTCCGAGCTGAGGATAACGACGGTATGGTATCACCAGTGTTTCGAAAATGATTATCACCAACCGTTTTGGAGGAAGTTATTGACAGTTGGTTTTGGTGTAGTGTGCCTGAGTATGTGATCTGTTTGATGATGCGCAGTAGCTTTCGTTAACTATTTTCAAAGGAGGCAGATTTCTGTCTAAAGACGTGCTTGCATGTGTCACGGAGAATGTGATAGCCGTATGCGACGACACTCGATTCAAGTCAATTTAGTAAGAGTACTTGCCGGCGTCTATGATGGATTGTAACGGTCATGTTCAAAAGCTGTTACTGGTCTGCGAGACCGCGCACGTGCATTTTGTTGGGACGTCTTGTTTGTGCCAAGCTTACTGTAAGGCACCCACTGGCTTCACACTTGTGATGATCTGTTCAGGTATGTTTCGTCCAATCGACCACACTGATTTAAAAGGAAATTAAGAAGGGATTTGAGTCAAATTGGGTAACCGAAGATCACTACTGATGGCTTGTGTATCATTCTGTTAAAAGCGCCTTCGACTACATTTGAAGCTGTTGATAAGTAAGTGTGAAGAGACTGCCAACAGTTGGGTAAAGCCACGTAGTGTCCGGCAATGACGTGGCCATAAATTATGATGACCCCTAACTAATGACTGCAATCTCTCATCCGCCATGTACAGTGAACCTGTATTATTTTAGACTTGTCGTTTTCCTAGACTTCCCGACGAAGGGAACAGTTGCAGAGATCGTTGAGAAAAACTAAATCGGGGGTAGCTTTTGAATCAAGGAGTACTGCGACTGACAGTTGTCCTTAAACTTGACACTTCTTCAGAACCCGTCGAGGGCGGAATACGTGATCAACGTAACCACCCTAGATCAAGATCTTGTCGTGCCACATACCTGATCTCTCTAGCTGACCTGACAGTTTAGAGCAGTGACTAGCTTGTACGCGATGGAAGCAAGATTGATGCCTCACAGATTGGTTCCCTTTTTGAAAGCTGTAATAGTGGTCGGTGGATACCAATCACGAGGTACCTCTACAGTTTCCCAAACCGTCCGGAAGGATGTTGTTAACTCTGGGGTTAACCTTTCGCCACAGTCTTCGAAAAGGAATGGGATAGGACGTGACGTTTAGTGCTTGTGCCACGATTGGATTTCTGGAACTATTTCTGCTTTACGCGATTTTCTAGGGAACGTAGCAGCTGACCGTTCATGATCCAGTTGAAACCAATACATCTCCGACTCGACGCTGCTAGTTATTAGTAACTGGACTGTCGCTTTCCCAACATGGTCCGTAACATCAAAACGACGGCCAACATGAGGGCGAGCAGCACTGCTACTCCTATGTTAAGGAGTCGTTCCTTCTTTTTCGCTTGTTTCACCAAGTGGTGCTTGCAGATTGCCGGTATTTTTAGTCTACTTTGCGTTTAGGGTTTGGGCAACCATTGTCGTACACATTCAATGAGACGCAGGCGATGCTTGTTTACAAGTTTTGTTGCATGACAAACGCAGCCCTGTCGCAAGTACGTAACACGTATAGATTCTGCTTAATTTCAGTCTTTCATTACGGATGCGATTTTGTTCACGTACTCTTTCGTGATCTGCCGCGGGGGTTTCTCATTGCTGCTTGGTTTGCGTTCCTCACAGTCTCGTCGTTCACATACTGCATAACTTTTTCCTCTTAGACAGCGTGACCGCTGAGTGATGGAATGACGGGTGCACCCAACGGTGCGTTCCGATTTCAAGCACGTACCGACCACATGCAACGAGAAATGTGTTCCGCGTAACCTATCTAGGTATGAAGAGACCTATTCTACCTTTGTGTAACAATCAGGTTTGGGCAAGATTTGGGAAGCTTGATGCATGTTCGAATGTAAACGTAGCTGTTTTTAGCAGTTGGGCCCTCTTCTCCGGTTTTTTCTTTCCTTGCCAGGGATTACTTTTATTTTCATAGTTGTATATAATTAGGCGTTAGTGAGAATCACGTGTATTACTGTCTGTGATGGTGCTAACGATGCTGACTGGATACGAGCGTGACATTTAGTCAGGTGAAAAGCAGTTACATTCAGTTTTTATCGAACTACTGATTGCATGGGAATGTTTTGGTATTGGGATACGGTCTTAGGTGCATACGGCAGAATTGTTTTTACGGACACAGCATTGATCTCCTCTGGAAAGGGAATAAGGGGTAAGCAAGTGTAACCTAATGAAGCGCTACCCGAATTCCCAGTTTACAGTACTTCTTAACTGCTCGATGTATTAGTATTGGTTTGTTCGCCAAGGTTGACGTTTAGGTTGCAAACGTTTCATCACCAAACGAGGTGACATCATCAGTGCGTAATTGTCTTAGCGTGTAATTTTTGAGCTTAAAAATGATACGCTGAAACACTTAAGCACTGATATTGTCACCTCGTTTGGTGATGAAACGTTTGCATCCTAGATGCTAAGCTTGGCGAACATACCAATACCATAACTATCAACCCGAGCCAAGAACAGCACCACCACTGTTCACAACTATCGGAAAGGCTCGATGTATTCTTGAATACAATCGCACGTATAATTAATCGGCCTAGCACGTCGGTGTACTGTTCGCTACACCCCGTGCCAAACATGATCTTCATTGCCAAAAGATTCAGTGTTTTGATTCATTGGTTCTGGGTAGAGTCCTCTAAAGTACGCATGTTGTCTCACAGATTAGACTTTTGAGTCAGAGACTGTGAATATTGGTCGCTCAAGCCAAATCCGTTCCTCGATGAAGGTGATCGGTGGTATCTGAAAGGTAACGTTCTTTTGACATTAACATTATTTGGCCAATATCCTCCAACCTGTTGTTTCGAATGATAGTTGTTTTTTAAAGCCCAACCTGTTCTGTTACTTTGACATGTTGGTCAGGCCTGTGCACTACACCCATCCGGGAGGCTGTGTTCACTAGGACTTCTATCTAACCAGACGCGACCTTGTCAGACAGACCAAAGGAGAGCAGTCTAACAAAACAGGTGCATTCACAACGTTATATATCTCACTACTGACCGCGTAGGAGTGTTTAGGTAGTGAGACACGATCCTATGGGCATGCAGTAAAACTCTTTGTAGTTAGGGCACTGCTGTTTTACAAATCAAGAAGGGTGTTAGAAAAAGTGCTCCCAAACAACGAGCACTCCGATCGCCCAACGGTTGACCGTGACCGCTCGCGTATTATCTAATACTGTCGAAAAACATCGTATTCGAAAGCCTGCTGTAGCTTCAAATATATCCACTACGCACAGCAGTGATCAGAATCAGGCAATAATGTCATTGGCCCCCAGCAGGGTCCCCCAAGTAAACCCTGCATCCTGTTGTCTCACGCGTCAGACTTTGGACTCAGAGATTCGGGGTGGGGTTTCTTGAGTCACTCCGCTTTCGCGATGTGAACGACTAGTAAATGTAAGAAGTTATCGCTATCCTGAAAGTGGCGTTATTCAACAATTACGAATGTCTCCTGCTCTACCTCCTAAGTTTTCTGCCCTCTGTGGCTTCAGGTGATAATTGTTATCTAAAGCTGAAACCACTACTAAACATTGGCGCTTTTCCTGTCCGCATTCTCCGACGCGTTACTGTGGTAGGTACGCTGTCGAATTTGGAGCTTGATGTGTGCGGTGGGAATCACATTGAGTTACAGAGCAGAACGCTGTTTGCTCGATCGGATCCCAGTGAACCGTCGCATGTGCTTCGTAAGACTCAACACATCTGTTAACACAATTTAGAGAGGCGTTGTGTATTCGTTATATCGGCGTACGCCCAAACGGACAGCTGTTCGGACGCTATGAAGGATACGTTCTGCGACAACCTCGTTGGTCTTCTGAAGCAGACTAAGCACTCAGGCATCATCATACTAGCGGGCAATTTGAATACTCAGGTTGGTCGTCTTTCGTCAGAGGAGAAGCGGATGGGGCGTTTATTTGACGTCCGCATACAACGAACTGACAGTGGTGAGACTGCTGTAACTGCGAACATCTCACGGTCTCTATATTTGGAAAGGGATGTTGTGTTACATGGAGACCTGTGCTTCTCAGTCATGAGCGCAACTCGACCATGGAAGAATCATTTAAGGGTGGCGCCACTGTCAAATATTGTCATGTTTTAGATCAATCCCTTGGGCTCGGGTCGTGCTGTTATGCGTGTTTTTTCTGTTTTGTCATTTGCGCAGAGATCGTACGCTCGTAACTGCAAGATGCTTAACTGGCATTCAAACGATTAGAGTTTAAGAAACGCTCACTAGAAAATATTGGTGAACAAGTTGTTACCTAGTTCGAGGCAAGTGAGAGAACCTAACTAACACTTGGAACAGATCGCCGCAGCTATGGAAACATGCTGTGAAAAGGTATGTTCCGAAGGACCTGTTCACTTGCGACAGAAATGAATTTCCATCACGTCGACAAACCACGTGAACAAGCGTCGATCGATCCCACCTGGTTCTGAAAATGATGACCGTCGAGAACCTAAACCCAAGCTGACCAAAAGCTTCCACAAAGACCATGAGCATCACTTCGTTGAACAGCCACTACATTTGCACAGACTTAGATGGTTAGGTCATGTACTAAGGATGCCAGCGAATCGTTTGCCACACCGAAGACTGTTTGCCGACGCTGCGACCCACTGGCGTAAGGTGCGCGAGGTGGACAGATGATGACCTGATGTAGACAGATGAAATCGTTCACGAAGAGGTTG
>LUCH01008029.1:0-14563 GCA_013368495.1 Paragonimus heterotremus | reverse complement strand
ATGCGCATGTCTTCGCCTATCCAGCTTGCTGTTTACAGCAGATCGGGCTAGGCGGCCGATGTAGTATGGAACTGTTGATGTCATAAAACTTCATGGTTGTGTGTGGGCTAAGAACCTACCTGGACCCCTGGACTCAGATAGAAGAATGAAAGCTTTCGACTTAAAATCCCGCATCGCAAGTTGGTTGTTGGGTAGTAATGCACGAGAACCTTCGCTTTTCCGGGAAAAAGATGCCAGCATTCTTTTAACCTCAACCTGCATGACTAAAAGGTTGGTTCATCAGACCACTACCTGTTGGTCTGCGTAGCATGAGTGACTTTATTGATGTGATCATCACGTCGCTCAGTTTGGCCGAGCAATTCATCGAAATGCGCAAACCGTTGCATCGCCTCAAAACACGGTTCCGTTGTGACGGGATGATTTACAACACCAAAGAATAAATCATTAACACGAAACGATAAATAGATTACGGACTGATGTATTGCTGGTATTTGTATCGCTTTCAGTCATGCTTCATTAAGTGCACTTATTTATGCTAGTCGTTGACTGGACTATATTTTGAGGACTATATGCTATATAATTTTCGGATGTCTGTCTATCACAACTGCGAGTGACTGTGGCTTTCGTTCGCTTATCAACCTGTCCTCACGGCTGTCTTTGTTTCTGTTCAGGCTCAGGGTATGCTGCGCGAAGATGTTAAGCACTATCTTTTCGTGTCATACGAGCTCATCGACAAACCTCTTTCTCAAACCAACCTGGCTCTTCTTTTTGTTGACGTTTCGCAGCTTATGTGGAAACCCAACCCATTTTGAGACTTCCGTCCCAATGTATGTATATGTCGCCAGAAACGGAAATTATTTGTATCAGGGAATATTGGAACACTTTCTCCCTTATCACAGTTATAGGGTGTCGCTTTTTTGGTTTTGAGATACCCATCGGTGATCAAAAACGCTTTCGGCCATGACGGTATGTCGCGCGCAATGTCGAGCATTTTTCCGCAAAATTGCTTTCTCCTCGTGAATTTCCATTATTTTGTTTGTTTTCTCTCGCTTTTGTGCACATTGTTTACTCTTCCATTTTGTTGAGTAATCTCGTTTTCAGTGGCGGTGCGATTTTTCGTGCACTTGGGTAAGGTTTTATGCTGAAAATGTATGCGTGAGTGTGTGTTGTATTAGTTAAGAAGGTGAAATAGGACGGGGTCTTACTACTATTAGCCGTCGTTTGTACAAAACGTTCGAAATCAAGATTTTGTAGACAACTTTGTAATCATGTTCTAGACAAACCTGAAAGTTACGGGTGTTTTTCAGTCAGCCTCTGTGACCCACTCCTGTCTATTTATTAATTTTAGTTTCAACGCAAGCAGCCCAGTCAGTTATTAACATTTTTCCTATCCCTGTGCCCGATTAGACGACATTTCCATTAGCGTCTCCAGTCACAAACTGTCACCACTTTCCTGTTTTACACATTATGATTCCAGGCTCTGAATATCTAGAACTCATCCTGACTGGATTATCCGTTACCTTTGATTTTCTGAATTACTGGAGCTTCTACGTGTTCTGATTAATTATGACAATTACATTCGATTTTTGAACACTTGATGATATCGCTATCATTCGCCACTGGTAGTTTTTTGTTCCCTATGTGTTATCTTTAATCACTCGCCTCTCAGTTATCCATTCTTCTTCTGCGTTTCCTGTCCTTGAGATTGTGTTTTCTTAGCACTTCTCGGGGGTAGCTTAACCCACAGAATATGTGTGTATTGCATTCATCATGTGACCCATATTTGCCAGTTTATTGACTTCGATTTTGTTGCTTTTTGTTTTAGCCTTTGGTGTGAATTGGTTTTCTCGAATTATTGCCTATGCGCGCCGCACTACATTACATATACCTTATCGCACCGCTTATCCTGCTTCAAGTTACCCATTCGAGGAACGCCCCTCTGGATGTGGTTATTTCTGGAGTGGTTGCCCATGATTCATGGGATTCATGGCAATTTGACATTGCCAACGTAACTACTGACGTGCGTTTTCTTTCCTACTGTGAATGCCATCTAAGTAATTTTTACCACATAGGACCTAGTTATTCGGATACATGTGGAAGCGATTAATGCATCGGAGCGCTATCCTCTGTTAGTTGTTATCAAGCAGCCTCACGAAGTATCATCATTTGAAGTTCCAGTTGTTATCAATGAACTGTAAGCATCTTTTGTTATTCAGCTTCCTACTGTAATCTGATTCAGCATAGTGTACAAGAATGTCAGTCGAACCTTATGCCCGATTCCTGTTCAGCCTGGGTTGTCACTGACTCTTATAGTCGAACTATCGACTTTTGCTGCAGAACGTATAGGCTACAGATTTCTTGCTGAGTCGATCTTCCATTTTGATCTAGAGTAAGTTTCTACATTTGCTGTATTTCTGTTATTCTCCTTCGTCTCAGACTGGAAACACCTTTGCAGTTAACGATCAGACCAGCCCAACCGATGTATTTTAGATATCGATTTCCCGTAGAACTGGGATCCGTTGCTGTTAGGGTTGTGTCAGATGATGATGTCTGTATGATCTTGTCTCTCCAGAATTTGCAGGTAACGGATGACTTCCTAGCTTGATTCGTTTCATCTTGTTAGTGTCCAATCAAAGACAGTTCTGACAGTGTTCAGAATGCGGGATTGTATCAGACAGTTACCAGCCTTGGAGCGATTTCTACAAATGTACGTGAAACCCTTTTAACATATCTAGTTCAGGCCCAACAATATCCCGGTGGATTCTTTGTGGTTCTGGTATTAATGGCAACTGACTACGTTTGCACAGGAATGGAACGTTTGGTGCCATTTCCTCCAGGTAAGCATTTTATATTTTTACAACGTATGAGCCCATTTGGGTGGTGCTAATTCGCGCTGCAATACTCATTCCACTATCTATCTGGACATAGTTTGTCTTTGCGTCAATGCTCACGTGTTGTTTACAAGCCATATTGCCTTAGTCTGATTCTCAGTCACGCAATTCTATGCTCATATTGGCCCACACATGCTAGTACAGAACAATGCACACATGCAAGGTAGCATATAAACAATTGCTTCCCAATGGTCCTGATAAAACTTCACTCGCCAGCCTGAGGACGACAACGAAACTCGCGTAGCTCAGAGCGACATTTAGAAATGGTTTGATGCAGAAACTGAAGGATGACACCAACCCGCAGCATGCTCTGTGCCACATTATTCGGCCCGTTCATTCTCCTTCTTAATATCTATCTGTTAACTATTGAAATCCTTCATCCAGCGACCTTTTCCGTCACATTGACGTGGTGGCATGTCTTTCGTTTTATTTGATCTGGAAAGCTATACTGGTTATGGTTTCGGCTCTTTCCTCTACAGTTTTGTCAGACAAGCCACTTGAACAATAGGACGAAAAGCACCTTCATTCACCGAATTGTTTGCCATATTGTTGATCGTGTAGAAGTGTTCAGAGAGTGAGAAGTCATCTTTTGAGCGTACAGTGGGAATATTTCTTCACTAGCAGTACTTCTGTTCTTTGGAATGAGAAGAACACTAATAATTGTACCCTCAACTCTAATTTGATCTGAACACCGAACGTTTAACTGTTGGCGGGGTTTTTCAAGTCAGCCTCTTTCCACTGCACAAACGACCTGGAATTATCCGTTCTCCTTGCTCTAATTCATCTGTTCACTCTTCTTCCACTTCTTCCTTTTTCGCTGCCATTTTTCATTTCTCCAAGACAAGGTAACTGATGGTTTCAGTGTGGGCCCGTTTCGACGAGTAGGTTAACAAGTTGCCCTGGTGAGTACCGTTTCCATTTTGGAAATATGGATGTATGCTCTGTTTCCGAAACACGCATTTGTAATCCTAGTTATGTCATTCATCTTCTGACTATTCCATTGATCGGCAGTTCTTTTCCTGCGTCTGGTGACGACGAGACCGATTCTCAAGGTCAACTTGGAGTGAAAATCGTTTGTATGACAGCAAAGCCAGCACGACTGAACTGCAGTGGTTGATTGCTATTCGCCGTGAGACTTGGCAGCTCGATCAACGTTTGTCAGTCCAAACCAGCAAAATGTCCTTTGTTTGTCACCTGCGAGCGATTACTCATCCGGTCGCCCACGCTGTCCCGATTCGCTCGCTGTGGGTTTGTGGACGTGCCTCCCCACGCGTTGAGGTATTCCGCCGAGCGTTGGAATGCTCGCACCTTTGTACTGTAAAATTTTCATTTGAAAACTGATCGTTAAAGGTGTGCAGAATGCTTATCGAGTTGTCCACGCAGTGAGGTACTGTGCACAGCTCTCTATTAATATACACACCGGTTACAGATAAGTTTTTTCTAGTAGAGCACTAAAAATACGACCAAAATGGATGACCGTCGATTCGGTGAGGTGCATGGATGTAGGTCGATTGCTCTTTGTTAATGCAAATACGACAATGCCCGTCTTAAACTGAAACACAGTCGTCCGCGCAGGAACTGTGAGGACTATTTGACTGAGTGAATTGAAGAAATAGAAGTCATTTTTATCCAGTACCGTTTGAGCACTGTCCTGTTAAATTGTTTGTTGCACCGACCGTCGCTAAAGTAGTTATGGGGGCGTATGTGGAATTATCACTCATGATTTCACAGTTTGTCGCGATGACAATAGTTGTTCTGCGCATTTTGGGAAACAGCTCTGGATGCAGACTTTCCTTCTTGTGCCATTAAATAGTTCCGAGAGGTCGTCGTTTGAACTAACCGCGCGCTTTAGCTCTGTATGGAGAACCGTTTAAGTCTCTCGTGAATGATGCCTATCAGCAATCCTTCTCGCACTCGATTAGGGTGCCAAGACATTAACTGCAGACGTTTTATTCTTGTCCCGATCGCATCCATGATACCCACAGGTCTCATGATGCGGTAACTTCTGAAAGGCAACGATTGCTAATTACGAGCAGAACAGGTGATCTGACTGCTGGTGTGTCGACCGTATTTTCCCTTTGCCACAGACCCTAAACAGTCGGCACTCCTTTTATAATCCAGTGATCGTAGTTTAACTTAAAGTCTGTCTTTGACCGATCGTCCAACGTTCCCCTACGCCACCTATCTGTGTCTTCGGGGTATCCCAGTGGAATGTTATAATTCTATGAAATCGCTGCAAATGCCCCTTCTGAGCGACGAGGCCGCATTTGTTCGAACGTTCTGTATTTCGGGTAAAGTTCTACAGGCATGTCCAGGTTCTTTCTTTCTGTTACATGTTTGGATCTACTTTAAAAGGTACATTCAACAGTGCCGAGGATCTGACCGATTTTCTGTGTGCAAACATCGTTGCTTTACTTGATTCCTTTGCGGACAACATACAGACAATGTTGAATTGGTTGAATAGTATGCTTGGTGTGCGTGGTGTGCATTTTCACCTTTAGTGTGTACATTCTTGTTACAAATATGGGTTGGCTCGGACCCCTTGTTTTTAGCCATTAGGTTTATCGCTTTTATACAGTGTTTACATTACGCGATTCATATTCCTTGTTTCTCATCCCACAGAATTCCGTCCTGTTCAGTTCATGCCAAACCAGCGTTCGAAAAATGTCACACTGGTTGTTCTGCCTACGCCTAACCGTGAGTTTTCTTTCATGTGCGTTGAATTACGAACAGGTCTGTTGTGTTTGACCAAAGTTCTCTCTCAGTGAGCCCGCATCAAGCTGGATGACTGTAGACCTTTCACATCCATGTGCTTTCAAAAGTCGCCAGTGTACGGTCGCTGTTGCTGCAACCAGCAGTTCTGGATGGTATTAGTCGGTCAGTTTCAAAGTTCGTTGCGCTTATGTAGATATTCTTATCAAGTGTGTAAAACTACGTCGATTGGTTTACTGGATTAAGCTCACGGCATCAGAACACACTGTTTGAGTTTGCTAACACCAGCCAACTTGTTTGCGTAAATCTCTGGACGCACTACTTCTGATATGGTTGGATGATAGAATGTATCGTGAGTGTGCTGAACATTTTTTCTTTTGTGTTCGGCAAAACCGATATGCTGATGGAAAGAAACCAGTAGGTGTTATCTTCCAGGATTTCTCTAAAACATTTTACATCGTTAACCACCCATTCTTGTGCATGTGTAGATGATCGTCCATTTCTGTGGATCACCGAATGCCTTGAAGACTGATGTTTGACTGTGTGGGTTAATGGCATGCCACTCGACTGGCAATCCACCGCTGGAAGCTTTTCTGTGTCCTATTCCGTGTCTGGCATTGACACAACATCTCAACTTTCGATTACTTCCTTCAAACATGAAATGATTCTTATTCCTCATTGGTCACTCATTGGGCAGTTTTTAGGAGACACTACTGTCCTCAGACGAGACAGTCATTTCAAAGCATCTTAACATCTGCATTTCAATGTGGGAAGTGTTACGACCCCACCTGGTAGAGAAAAGACAAGAACAAACCCAAGACCGCAAGCAGTATCTCTATCACGAACGAATGCAATGATAATGCAAGACGGTACGAAAATCAGAGCTCAAATATCGGAACGCGAATCTCGCAACTTAGAACCCCCCAACAAGTAAGGACAAAAATGGCCTTCAAACGAGCCTTACTTGCTGCTCAATTCGAATGCAAAATGGCGGATTACAGCAACTGTATTTATAGGTTTGGATGGCCTTGGACCTAGGTCGCCGAATGGGCCAATCAGAAGCGAGCGCAAGTCCCCAGGCGTTCCAGAATTCTGGCGGGCTTTCCAGTTCCTGGAAAATGAAGAAATCCATCTTCCTTACAAATTATGCCAATTTTTTGGAAAAAGTGTCTTTTCCCAACAGGAAAAGATTACCACGACACTTACAGTGTTTTCGCGTTTGTTTTGGACGCTACTCTTCATATCCATTTCATTGGCACATCCTCATCTTGAGCTGGATTTTCAATCTTATCTCAGGAAAAATATCCAGCTGCTCTGAAGACCAACGTGGCGGTACTAAGCATGTTTCAGCGTCAAATTCGCACTCTTGATCAAAAAGTTTTTTCACACACGGTCCATTTTCCGTGTGCGTCTGACATAGCAGAGTCGATCTTCCTGAGGCCTGCAGAATATTCCTTCAGCTGTCGCATCATCCGAGACGATTTTTTGCGATTTATCTGAATCAGCTTCTTTAAGGCCACTCGCTAAAGCTGATATGCCAGGTGGGTCTTCTAGATTGCGACCGGTGTTCCTTCAATCTCGGTATATACTCAATCCCGATCTCCCTGCCTGAATCTGCCATTAGTTGACTTCAGAAGAAAGCGTTATACGCTCATTCATGGCCTCTGTGCAACGTAGCCATTTGGATCACTCTACGACTTTCAGCCTCCGTGTTTACAAGACAGTGACCGAGGAAAGTGGACTAGGTTCGTGCGCACGTGTTCATATCCATATCTCACTTCTCTTCCGACACCGTACTGTGGTCTTACCTTCTCTTAGCGGTCAATTCGACCCCATTAGCTCGAGGACAAGTAGACTCCAGTGTGACGCTTTTGCAAAGATCGTGGGTTCTATTCTCCGACGCACGTAGTGCTGATGAGACTTAACAGGGTCGAAACAACTCTTCGTCACTCTGCTGGTGTTCACTTTGAACAGCATTTTACAAACACTGTTATCCCACTTCATTGTGTTTCGCACTCCTGAGCTCTTCACCATTTCTGAATTGAATAGCTTCATCTGTATTTTCCTCGGTTTTCTTTAGCTTTTATTAGTGATAGCACGGGTTATACCTACATAATCATTGTCATCTTCCTTGTACCTCTGATATCCACTTCTAATGATTGAAATTGATTTTTGTGCTCATGCCAACCATCGGCCTTCGATTATGCCCCTTCGTACAGGTTGGGACTACATCCTGCCAATTTCCGGAGCCTTCAGCTTTTTTCTACTATTCTACTTGGCGGGCATCATTTTTATATGTGTGGATATTTCTCGGTAAGCTAGTTACTTCTTTCCAATCTGTCGTATCTCGCAGCTGCTCAACTCACCACGTTATAGGTTTTTCCTTGAATTCTGTTTTGTTTTTGTTAATTCACATTTACCATCTCTATCCGTTGCTCAGATGTTCATATATTTGAATGCATCCCGCTGATAATATTGCATATATCAATTTGTCCAAATGCTCAAGTTCTCATCTAAGCTTCTATTGACTAAGAAGATCGATATCGGTGATCGAAAATTTGGATTGGCTCTAAAGTACTCATTTGACTATTGCATGTCATATTAAACTATACTGCTCTCGTCCACCATCTAACTAATCGTATTCTTTTATGGACGTCTCATTTGATGTGTCTTGTAAAGGTGCTCACATGATTCAATTTACTCGACTCGTTGTAACTTTTGTTATTCTAACTTTAATTGGTGGATACGTGAAATATCAAAGCGACAGTTGCGAATTCGAGCTGGACAGTACCATCCTCATATTTTCGTTGCGCCTGTCTCATACTACACACTTTTCCATACGTCTTATGAACTTCCTAAGATCTGTTAATTATTTGTTTTCTTCTAACGAAAAAGTCAAATCGCTTAATCTGCTCATCATACAATTCCTCAAAGTGTGTATTAAACACATCGGCGTTACACAGTTCACACATTCCGTTTTACTCAGGTTCACTTTCCCTTCCTCCTATGTCCTCGTATCCTCTTTCTGTGACCTGACATTTCTTGTAATTTGAAACTATATTGACCGAATAGAATTTGGTAACACTACTCGAGACAGTACAGTTCACGACGCCAGCTACCTGCCCATAACGCAGCCAAAGGTGGTTACAGGAGAACAATTCAGGTAGTAGGTCCATAATACGTGTATTTGAATTCCCCAAAATAGAAGTTTTGTCTTTGTAACAATTCTGATTAAGTACATCCATTCCTAACCCAGTACTCCTAAAAACTGCTATTTTCCGGCGTAAAATAATAATGAAGTATCAAATTTGTTTACTGTATTTGTGTTTATTCGAATATCAAAGCTGATGTGTAGGAGAGATGTCCGCGATTGGACGAATCACTATTTGGTTACCGTCAGGTTGCGCATAGTCCCAAGAAGTTTAGGAGGAATAGTGTAATTTTCGGGGTACTGTAAACGTTGAGAATACTGAAGAATGATCCCTAGGTTTGTGAGAGTTCGTGCAATTTCAAATAAAATAACAGATGTACCTCGTCCGTTTTTCATCTGTGTACCTTTATAAACGGTAATAGGCATACTTTTGTTGTCGATCACGAAACCAACAGTGAACATCGGTTTCTTTTCTTAATTGCTTATCCCTTCATTGTCGTCATCTAACATATCGAGGACATATTAATTCAGTGAGCGTTGACTTTACGACTTTGATTATAAATTTTATTGTAAACAAATATTGTTTTGCAACCAAGACAACCCACAGAGTCAAATACTCTTTCAGGTTAAGATGTAAAAACTTCATAAACCCAGTCCTCCGTAAACTGCTTGTAAGGTTCCCGTGTTAAGTTCAGCCTGTTTCAAAGTTTATTATGGTTACCGAAAAATCATGTTATCAGTCATACAGAACATCAAATCCAAGGCCTGTTGTGACCCACATATCACGTTGTTCACCCTTTCCGGAACAAGTCGAGTGGGAGAACTAAACTGTGCTATTCTAAAAGGACAGTTTTCTAGTTTCTATGTTGGCTTTTTCAGAGTGATAGTGCTGAATTCGGAAATCGCGTATGACTGAAGAAAGAAATACATCAACTTGTAGATAGTGGTTCGTGGACAAGCATCTTTTGAACGTGATTTCAGCGTCAACGCATCAGCCGTTTTCGAAAATCTGATGATAAAGGGCTTGATTGCGGGACCAAACGATACGCGATGTCGGCGTTGGTGTCATTGCAATTCTTCTCATCAACGAATGACTCTTATTTGAATTCAGTGTCTGAAACAAGCACCATGAAGGCGAATGAGAGGAGAGTCGAGTTATAAGCAAAAGAGATTAGGACATAATAGCAGAAAGACTAGAAACTGGAAAATTCCGTCAGACATTGAAGCTGCAACGCTCGGTCTATTAGCTTTAGCAAACGCACCATATCAAAGGGCGAAATGAACAACGAATCTGTTCGTTAATTCAGTTCATTGTCGAAGGAGAGGGCCAAATGGAAGACTATGCCAAATCCTATGCAGTTTTCAGTCAAATTACTTCTAGTACCCTCTCTTTTCTTGGTTCTGTCGAGTGTTACAGGCGCCGTTTGTTACTCTGTTTGGTGTGTGCTTCGGCAAACTCGTTCATATAGAGTGGCTGGTAGAACCGTGAAAATGCTGTTATCTTTGTGGAACTAGTTCAAACGTGTGAATTTGTGTGGTTGATCTCTCTTTTACATAAATGTCGGTTGACACGTTATTATGGTGGTTTCGTGAATTTTGAAGGCGAGGCCTTGTATGTTTAAGAAACCCTGGCCGTTAGCTTCGGTTATCTGTCTCTGATCTAATACCTAATGAGTACAGCTCTTACTCGCAGCTTTTACTCGTACATTAGGTGATCATCTACTCACTTAGAATACATAACGCAATTTGTTGTTGATGATGCCAAGTTAGCCAACTTGGAGCACATAATGAAATCTAACGGCCTATCAGAAGAGACACAGCAACAACATGGCCAGCAGCAGGTATACCAATAACTTCATCAAAGACGAACAACGAGCATTGAACGACCTCAAGAAGAATGACAACACCATCATCCTACCAGCTGATAAAGGGCCGATGATAGTCATCATGATCAAAGCAGACCACATGGAGAAATCATAATAGATGCTCAACGACACAACCACCTGCCGCCTACCCAATGCTCATCTCACCACAAAACTAGCCAACAAAATCAACACCACAGTAAAGAAACTGGAAACTGCGCATGAGATAACCAAACAGGAACGCTGGGAAATGCAGTCGAATGATGCAACCACTGCTCAATTATGTGGAGTATAGAGAATACACAATAACGTTATCCCACTGCGAATAATTGTATCCTTACGGGGCACACCAACATACAATCTCGCCAAAGGCCTATTCAAACGACTACGATATTTCGTCGACCGATCAGAACATTCCATCGGCAATGCCCTGCAATTCTTGAGTAAACTGAGGAACGTCAGGGCAGGAGATGAAGCAATGATTTTTTTGATGTCACAGCCCTGTTCACTTCCATCGACCTCACCATAGCCAAGGAAACACTGCAAAGACTACTAGAGGGAAAACCCCACCAAAATGAGTCCTTGAAACCGGAAACCTTATGCAATCTCGTGGAGCTATGCTTGTCAACCTACTTCAAATTTAGTGGCCAAATCAGTGAACAACTTAAAGGAACTTCAATGGGCTCGCTCATATATGGGTTCATCGCCGAGGCGGTCATGCAGAACTTAGAGAATATCGCGTTGCCAAAGATCAACCCAAAACTGTGGTTACAATATGCCGACGATACATTCGTAATCCTTAAACGCTCGACAACAATATTAGAATTGCCATGGAGATTGGAACCGACAACCTGCTGCCGTTCTTGGATCTACCAATCAGCCACAAACCTGATGAAACACTGGAAACTTCAGTTTACCGGAAAGAAACACACTTGGACCAACTTCCCAGTCTCCACAGCAACCACCATGCCTGCCATAAACGAAGCTGTATTCGAACTCTGTTTAAGGTAACTAAAACACACTGCAATACCGCAGAGCTTCGAAGAAAGGAAGACAAGTATTCGCACCGAGTATTTCTTCGCAACGGATACCTACGAAATTTCATCAGACGGAGTTGATTTGCAGAAAGAAAAAGATTCAAGCTATAGGGAACCATTAACGAAACGAATTTTACTGTCATACATCGAAACCGTGTGAGAAATGACCGCAAAACTTTTGAGACCGCACAACGTCACGCTAGTTCACAAGCCCACGGCAACATCATGAAGAGTACTACCAAAATCAGAAAAACAACTCAAACCCGCCGATAGAAGAAACGTTATATACAAAAGCGAATGTATTGACTGTGGACATCATTACGTCGGTCAAATTGAACGGAAATTATCAACACGAATTGACCACCAAGAGACACGACCGATTTTCTTTGATTTCCGTCCATAAAGATCAAACTGGATCTACCTTCAACCCGAGCACCGCAGAAGTCTTTACTCAGGCAAACACCAGGTACGCAAGAAAATTTCTCGAGATTTAGTACTCCTCAGCCAGGGTTAATAAACTAACACATGGAGCTGGACAATAGCTATGGAGCAATATGAATTAAGAACTTGAGTAGATGTAAATGTCGTAATGCTCAACTTCCGGCTAACACGAACAGGTCAAATTGAACAGATCGGACCGGTGATCAAAACAGGATAATTGACATTCAATCAGATCGAATTCCAAAAGTAAAGAAGTAACCCACCAATTCGAAGGACAGGGACCAACTGATCAGATTCTGGGTTAAAGTTTGACAGCAGCAGAAAGCGGACAATCAAGCCCGAGGTGAGGAGCTCAAAAGGCGTAGGAAGTGGCCAATCAGGCTTCAGGTCAATGTTCAAAAGTAACTGAAAACAGCCAATAGTAATTAAGGTTAAAGTTTGAAAGCAACAGGAAATCATCAGACTGAATTCGGTATATAAGTGCACGTGTCCATCACACTTCACCGAACCCCACACCCAAGCCTATACGCCGAAGTGCTTACGCACTGACGACATCACCTCGTTTGATAAACTGCTTGCAACCTGAATACCCAATCTCGGCGAACATTCGACTACTTAAATCATCAACTCGAACTACCAACAACGCTACGACTATTTTCGACAATCATCGTTTCACTCCATTCACGCTTAGCATTTTGTCCTCCAGAAACCGTTTGCCTGTAGATCAGAATGTGGAATGCTGATTTGTTTCGTCCCTAGAAGTCAGGTGGAGAAGTATATGTTTAGAGCCAAGTATATGCGATTCAGCAGTGACATGGGTACCCCCAAGTTACAAAGGGATTGTTATTCACTCCGTCTGAACTGCTTTCTGGTCAACTGAAAGAGGTGAGTTGGTTTATTGAAACACATGGTCTTATCCATATGCATTTACTGTAGAAGTATTTGTCATCAAATTTCAGTCTGGGTTATTTCAAGGTGGTAACGGTCTGACCGGTTGATGTAACTGTGCACAAAAGTTCGCAACATCTTGCAATGAACACCCCTTTTTTCAAGACGGATTCGTACTGATCCCGTACTCGGGACATGATGTCAAGTCAGACAGAACGATGACAGATGCGGTGAGTTTGTGAGAAAGTCGATAGATTGAAGGATGTCTGGCATTCAGCAAAAGTCAACTAAGGAATCGGTGTCGAGGAACAAAAGCACGTATGCAAAAGTACATTCAGTTGAGAGCGTGAACCGAACCGATCAACGAATGCTAAAGCACCTGGACTGTTTGTATTGCCAACGAGTGTGTATGTGTATGCCTGACATATGCGGGCTGAGCGCTAAAAACCATCTTTTCCCCTTTTTTCCCTAAAAGTTAAGTCATCCCATTCGTGGCACGTATACGTACACAAGTGCATTGAACCACGCCCATGGCTCATACTGGCTTCTGTAGTTGTACACGATTTGATCAGTGAAGTGTGTCCCAATGACTACGAATAAATAGACACTTGAATGTTTTGGGTGAGGACCAACAATAATATGGGCGAAGGTATGTTGTTTTTACAACCCCTCCAGATCTTAGTTCGTTCCCAACTGGCGGTGTGGATAGTCACGCTACCCCTGACCTGGTAGGCCAATCCATCCGAGTTTGCACAGATTATCGGTCAGTGCACCGCAGCCGTTTCTCAACTGTTAGTTCTCTTGTTTGTTCTGGGATGGGATAAGATTTGCTGCACTTTTTATGCACCAAAAGAATCGCACGTGGATCGGTCTTATTGATCACAGGCCGATAGAAGTGAGTAGTTGAATGGTGATTGAGGCCCATTGGACGTACACTGGCAAACATGTTTCTCTTCACAGGGCTAATACAAACGATATTCACACGAGAGGGTCGAATGACCTACAGCCTCCTCAGTGACTTCCATATTTGTGCGACTTCTTAGCAAAGCACTTAAGTCTAAAAAAAACTGTCTTGTTCAGGTCACTGGTCTTAATGTTGTGTTCCTAAAATACAGTCGACCTGGACAGAAGTTTATTTGGAATTACATTGCATGTTTCACGGACAGATGCGGCGGAAGTCGCAACTTCACATTTCGTCTAGTCGTATGCCAATTGAAAGTTTCGGAAACCCATCTTCTTTCCAAAGTAAAACCAGTTATTACTTAAGGACGAGATGTAGTTTCCGTATTAGACTGGCTGGTCTACCTTAGAATAATCAGTTTTCTTCGTTTCCAATCTCTTCCTTCTTTTGTTGCTTACATTCAGCTTCCGCACTGCATTTGACCACTGGCCGAAATCTTCTTGACCTCCTTAAATCAAATGCTTCTTTCATGCATGCCCCTGTCCATGTTAAAGCCCGAACACTGTTGACATTTTTAAGGTGTCATTCATCATCATCGATTGCTAACAACCATTGACCTTCTCGAGATGCTATGCCCACTCCATCTGTTTGTAAGTTCGAGGTCTTTTTATATTGGCATG
>LUCH01008028.1:0-16675 GCA_013368495.1 Paragonimus heterotremus | reverse complement strand
AAAGAGGTCATGGGCGTAAAACCGGCGGCGCACCTGAAACAGGAGGAAAATCCTGGCATTTATAGATGGGTATAAAAACAAAAATGTTAGAGACGGACAAACTCAGTTACAAGTTCTTCACTATGCCTTGATCTATCCCAAGAATAACACGCGGTCTAACATGCTCGACGATTCTAGGCTACGTTAAGTTGAAATAATGTTGAAGACGTGGAGCGCTTGCTGAGGTTAATCGATACCAAGAAATCTCGCGGCAGGCATATATACTCTTTGTTGCTACGCAAACTGACGGTGGAATTATCCGCACCCCTGAAGGACCTGTATGAACAGTCCATGAATGAAGGCAAATTGCCAGTGAAGTGAAAACAAGCAATGATTGCTTTTATATACGAGAGGGGAAGATGGTCGGAAGCTGTCAACTACCGGTTGGTAAGCTTGACTTGTACTTGATAAAGTAATGGAGCGACTAGCGTTGAAATTAGGAAAATGCTTGGGGCAGTCCGTCGATCGTGTGATAAGTTGTTCAGGGAGGATTTTGTTGACCCTTCTCATCTCATGTTCATCCGAGACTGGTGTATGGTTACTCAGCGGTGTTCTTCTGTACATGAATAGGTGTCCAAATTTGAACTATTACAGAGAAAAGCCACCCGTACGGTTGTTGGGTGGAGGATCTCTCCTGTAACCAGCGGCTAGGGTATTTGAACATGTCCCCCCTCCACAGAGTTACTGGCGACTCCAGTGAGACCTAGGTTTGTACGTCACATTCTACGAGGTAACACGGGGAAAGAGCTTAGACTATTTGGAAACATCAGTTACCTTATGATCATTAGACTGACCGTGGCTGTTGTTCTTACTCAGGAATTATTACGCAGGCTCCTATTGCTTCTAAAATGAATGCAAATTCTGTTATCTGACGTGCAGAAGGTCGGAGAAAACAACATCGAGTGGAAAATGTCAAGGCGTATCGGGACGAGCACTCATTTCTATTTCATATTGTTGGAGGTTAGGAAGGAGTCTTAGAGTATGCTGTTACACTGGACGGTAACCCCATTGTTCCTCTATGAAGATCAGATTAATTTGAAAACTTAATGAACTTTGGAACATGGTGAGTGAACAATAGTAGTCTTGTGTACTGACAGAGTCGAGCGCCTTTGTCAAATCAGTAAGGCGATGCACGTAGGGCGAGTTCATTCGTTACATTTCTATGAAAGCTAAAAAGGAGACATTCAGCTTTGAGCTTATATCATAGAAATTTAATTTATTCCTTCAACATTGAGCTAATCAGACCGATATTCGAATAAGCACTAGCTCTGAACCGTAATGTAAACTTTGTGAATAAAGATCTGTTATCTACTATTCCCATTTATTTCCTCCTGTCTAGACCAGTTTGCAGCGTAATCTGAACGTGAGTAGTGTGAAAATGTAGCTGTCAGTGTACATTAATGGGAAATTTAGACATCTGCGGGTTGAATACCATTCAGCGTTTCTCATAACAACTCTAATGGACCAAGAATGTTTGACTAATAGACTTCGGTCACCCTAATCATATTCATTAGCACTGTATGGAGACATGTTTAATGGGGGTGTAATTTCTAACCCCGAGATTTTCTAGGTGTGTGATAATGTTTTACAGATAAGTTCCATACCGTACATTTCACAATGTCCACCTTCCTCTTCAACTAGATGAGACCATCAGACATCGTCATAGTCAATTTTCGTCTGGTACCTGTCAAGTTATTGTGAGTAAATTAGAAGAGTTGAAAACTGATTGTGGCAAGGTGATAAGACCATCTCATGGCTATAAATACCTTCATTCTGTAAACACACGTACGCGAAGTATAGGGCAACTGAGAATGGGAAATTCCATGTGAACAGCCTAGAACTTAACAAAAGCTGTGGCATGGACGCTTAATAAATGGATCGATAATCCAACGGTAGAAGATCAATCACCGTAGTCCAAACGGAAAGAGTCACACAGTGTAGATTATTCTTAATTCTACCAAATGGCAGGGAATTCTGAAAATGTGCCATCGTTTTCGGTATTGAAATTCTGTGCACCAGATAAGGATGGCCGTTACTCCCTTTACTTCAAAATAGCTTGTCCTGTCTTGTCTTGAAGTTCCCGCTCCAGTTGTAAACGATGAGCAATGAAGAGTGCCCCAACTCTGATCTTGAACAGGGCTAAAATGAACAATTGGATTGGTGTCGAACATAACGTGGAGTATCTCAGAGTTGCGCTTTACGCTGGTCAACCCGTATCAACCGTGCGGTAGACATTATAGATCTGTTTTTTTTCTGATTAGTCGAAGGACGATAGGGTTAAGTTACGTGAATCAGGAACAAAGCCATGGTCATTTTATGCTGGCAGATATCCCATTGTTTCAGACATTGGAGTGACAAAGTGTACTTTAGTACCGAGGAGCAATTTGACTGAAATGACTGACTAGCAGGTGTGGTACTGATATGACCTTCAAAAAAGGACAGTCACTTTGGGATATGTAGGCCAGACGTTTAAAACTTAGTTGCTTATTATATTGTTCAGCAAAACTTCATACAAAGCGGAAACATCGGTAGGCAGCGTCTTGTCAAAGCAATGGTCCTAGTAACACTTGTGAACGGAGGCAATACGAACGGGCATGATTCGGAGGTGCAGTGAGGCATACACACAACATTTAAAAACCAAAATGACTCAGGCAACACGGAAACATTCTGCTTCGTATCTTGATTTGAAGACCAGCAACATATTGATGATGATTTGGAGGGGGTATTTTGAGTTACGAGTGAACGACTTAACTACAGCGGAAAATAAGTTAGCCACCACTTCCTGTTTCACAGCAACACCCACATTTGCGCTGCTGCTTGTCACGTGTAGGAGTAAGGAAAATTCATTTTTCAGCAGGGCCATGTCTGATCGTACGCCATAGTTAACCTACAGTATTGATTCAAATCTGGTCGAGTGTATCTGTAGCAAATACAGTGGAAACTTATATCAGGATGTTAATATCTACGGTTATGTGATAGAGTCTAATGTTATCTAGAATCGAGAATTAAGTAATGTTAAACCGATTCACTTTTAAACAAATGTAATGAACATGCCTGTCAGTTACACTGGAATCCCGATGGCCATTTATGCGGTTTGCTCACTGAGATAAGCCTGTTGTCGGAAATGTTTATCTTAATCTATCACCTAATGAGCTAACCTTCAGGAATGCAATAAGTCGGGCACCCTGTTACGAACGACGACAAAATTAACCGTAAACTGTTGGTTGATACCACCGTGGATGATCCTTGATTGAGTAGGCAGAACTTTGGTCAGTTAAACGAAAGCCATTAATTGATAATCTCTGGGTGGCAGCACAAAGTGATGGAGACGACAGAAACCGATCGTAAATCGTGAGTCATCTAGAAAACATCAAAATTTCTTTGAAGCGAATAAAAGTATTTTGGTTTATTACTGATCCAATTCTATGTTGGAAATGTTGATTTGTCGCGGGCCTAAAAATCTGTTTTAATGTCAAACCCGTGTTTGTTTACTTCGTTTTAAAAATAGTTCTTTTTGTTTGCAAGCCATGCTGTCTTATTGAGCGGCAAACGATCTACTGACTTTTTAATCAAAAAGCTGTTTCTTTTCACCAATTAAACAAAACGGTCGGTTGGAAGTGAAACAAATTACACCGAACTTTTCAGCCTATTCTAGCACGTACATTCTGAACTAGTGATTAGATGATAGTACACACGTTTCAGATATTTTAACTTAGAGAAAATAGCAGCCTGTTTCGTTCTTGTTTGATCTCATCAGGTAGAGTTAGTTAGGTTTTAAATTTAACCGACTCCATCGAAGTTGTTAATCGAAGGTTGTGTTCATCAGACCACTGATCCAAAGGGAATCCATGAGTAAAGAAAATAAATATCCCAGATATGTAAGTTGTTCGCACACAGTTGTTAGTGTGGACAAACGTAGACTATTCCAGGTTTTTGATTTGCATAGATTGCGGCTGCACAGGTAAGGATTGCTTACTGTGTAGTTTTACATTTTATATATTTTCATACAAACAACACCCCACGACGAGTTTCCTCTATGTTCACACCTTTTCGGGTGTGGAATTTTTGAAGGAGATTAGAAATTACAGCTATTGTAACACCAGCGCTCATCAGCTTGATATCTGATCTTGTGTAAATTGTCTGCGAAGTGGTGATCAAGGTGAACACTGTGCAAGTAAATGAATGCACTGAGATGAACACATTTTATCTATGGTAAGTAGCAGGAACACTTATTCATACACTTTACGAGACTTCCAAATTCGATCATAATTTCAACCATTCTTCACAATGAAAATTGTTTCGAGTGGTTTTGATATATTATGGATTTTATCATCCAGAGTGAATATCAAATCTGATTTACGAAAACGCACGTAACAGGTAGCAAATCAAATGGTTTACCTTGAAAACGATGAGTTCGCTGTTGTTTGTTGTTATCTTCAAGGCTGTCTATTTTTATAAATTGTGGTGACCTGAGTATGATGTGCTTGCTGGTCAAACTTTGCAGAACGCCGACGACCAGTTTCGTAGTTGTTCCTATTCATTAGACAATCACATACAGTGAACCCCGATTGTACATCCCACTTTACGGACGGCGGAAGCTTCAGCTTGGGGTTAGAGAGATACATGCAACCTATCATAGAGTGAAAACGAGTGACGATAGCCAAGAAGCTGGTCGTGCCCTTCCGAGGAGTTGTGATTAACAGCACATATCACTGAAACCATACCTTATAGATTAACGAAAATTAGGATGCTTGGAGCGGACTGTTGTTCTGTACAGTCTCTGTTAGCATTGTTGACATTTACCCTGACGTATGGACCCTACCGAAATTGAGACACACCAGACAACTAACTCGAAGGTGAGTTAATACCCCCCATCAATTTACCGTCACCCATAACAATAAGCAAATATTAAAAATTGGAATGTATGGAAAAAACGTTTAAGTTCCAAGGGAAAATGCGCAAAATGTTTTATCGTTTGTTTTGATGAATGTTTTCACACTGTTGACACCATTTCCGCAATTGTTCTAGCACACCATTCGTTTGTGGAACATGTGGTCCCGTTGGAAGGTACAGACTTTAAAACCGGGTTTACCGGGAATTATTTTGAAGAAACAGTTGCTCATCAATTTATCATAGTTTCTAAAAAGTTTATCAATGATTGATGTTGAGTTTGACTGCTCAAAAACTTATTTGATGAGGAATCAGGTCCAGGGCAAGTGGATCAGTCCAAAGCAAGTGTCTGGATGACAGTTCCAGCCCACAATAAATCTTGCACAATATTTGGCCATTAAAAAAGTGAATGCATCAATTGCTGAGCGAAAATGAATGAAATTTGGATGTGATTCGTTTAAAAAGAGGTAGGATAGGTTGACATATCACTCCAGTATGGCCACAGAGGCTCAAAACATCATTCAACCAGTTCCGTGTTCTTTGACATTAAATTTACACTTTATTACTGGTTACTTCCTTGCTTAGGTTCAACAGATAGGGGCAGTTTGAACAGTGAATTCAAGCAAGTAGATGGTCAGTGGTGAAAAACTCCCTCGAGAGTCGTCATCAAGATAACATTTATTGCAATTCTACACACTACACACTGAAAACCTTAAGTGAGTTTTAATTTTCCAGATTATTGTGGTATTAGAAAAACACGCATCGCTTGTCATCTGCTTTTTCCACAGACCACGTTCACCGGACCCAGGAACTTTCGGATGAAATATTTAGATCGCAGAGTGAAGTTCATCGGTTTGACTCTTGTTCACACAGTCCATTTTTACTGCCGGAATAAAAAGATAGTCATGGAGAGACATTTTGAAGATGGGTAGCCGAAAGCAAACTCTATTGCAGAATGCTCATCTGTTTACATACTGGGTCTAAATGTATACCACGTTGATCTCAAGAAGAAACATCGTGCATTTCACTCGATAATTGTATATGAAATTTGAGGCCACATTTTTTCCCAACTGTAATACTCTGAATAACTTAGATTTGTGAAAGCGTTTCAACATTTCAAGACCTATTGTTCTTGAACGCCCAGGAACACATCGTCACCCTTTAGGAACAGGACACAAGGAGTGTTGCGCCAGTGTTTACACTGACATCAAGCCAAAGCAGTCAGTTGTTCACTCACTATACCGGTATATAATGTATAATGAATTATCACAACTGGAAGAGGAGTATCAGTAATTTTCAAGGGTTATTTGGTCCTGTTTGCAAATAGGTCTCATCAAAATGAATAAAGAGTATTATTTCTGAGCCCTCTCCCACTCTGCTCCGATATGCGGTTGGCAAAGGGGAGCACACGCCGGACTTCAGTGTATACGATTCTTGTGCTTGAGTGGACTCCTATTGAACGGCAAAATCCCTAGATCTCGACATCCTCATATACTTCATGGAGAAGTTAGCTATGTACATTTTTGAGTGAGCCTGGATTGAAAGTGTATATTAGACAATCAAATGCATTTGGTCTACAGTACCAAAGCAACATTCGTCTAGCGCTGGACATATTTCTGCGTGCACTGTTCAATCCGCAAATAAAACTGGTTGATGGATGTGATTTAATAAGCATCGGTATGCTAACAAGAAATTGGATTTTGTTGGCCGTCCAATATAACCATCTGCAATTGCACCCGAAAACAACTACTAATCGCACAACAGTAGAAATAGTATCACATTCCTTCATAACCCCCCTAAGGTCAACCACTGTCACCAACCTAAATCAGGGTGTTTCTGGCTGGATTTACAGTCAGCACCAAATAGCATCTTCCGATTGACATATGCACAGGACAGAACTCTTCTACCGCTTTGAACTAAGTGACATTTTCGCACGGTTTGGGAGAAATTGAGTTTCTGTTGCTTCGGAAAACCAACCAACGACAATACGTCAACATTCTTTAGAGGGTTCTTAGAGAAAAGCCGAACACAGACACGCTTTTGCGATTTTCAAATAAATGGTGTTAGATATCAGTCGATACACAATGCGATTATCTTGTTTGAATATAGCATAAAGTCGTTTCACTTTACTGTTATTGACCGATGGTGAGTGACCAGGCAGTGAACTAGGTATGGAACATTTGGAACTAGGCAATCATTCATTATGCTCTCGTAAGCACGGTTTGCTGTACGCGAAAGCTCAAATCTAGACTGTTTGCAAGCTTCACTCTCTGAGGTACATTTCATTATAGTAGAGTGCCATTTTCATCCAACTGATTATTTTTTATGGGGGGCAATGTTACCGTCAGTCGATTTACCGCAGTAGACACAGCACGAATGAAACCTTCTCATAGCATACACCTGTTTGTCCAGTCTTGACATGGCACAGGCCTCAAGTACTTTGTGGTTATGAGGTAAACCAAGTGTCGCTAAATGTGTGGACTTAATGTTACGTCGTGGTTAGTTCGCAACATTTTTTGGATTAACTTGAAGACAACGAACCATCCTCAACAGATTTTTGACACGGTGATTGTTAGTGGTGACAGCTGGGTCTGAAATAAAGTAGGGAATTTGTGGCTTTTTGTTACAGAGTTATACCTCGTGTCGCAAATACCCGTAATTACATAAAGACTGCACACCTGTCTTGATAACAGAGTTACTCACAACTCGCTCACCAGAAAGACACCTGAAAGTAACGATACCTTATGGAATTCTATAAAAACAGGGGGATTTTTGTTTTGCTTCCTTACTTCTCGGTCATTCGTTGAGTGGATTTCGCTGAGCTGTTCATTAGTGTAAAAAACGGAACAGAAGTCCGCTAGAGAACATCAGTGGAAGGTTGGAAAAAGGATCGACAACGATGCAATATATTGATAGTTTTACCCAGTTGATAGCGTTTGAAATGGAATCTAGTTTTCCAACCTGTTGATTGAGTTGTCGTTTGTTTTTATATCAGCCGATGAGTAACACTAAAATGATAGGCAAATAAACTGTGAACACTGAGGTAATGGGCTCTAATTCTTGCACATAATTATTGGAATGTAACACAATTTCTTTTCCATACGATGAAAAGCTTGTGAAGATATTTGCATTTGCCGGTTGGCATAAGAAAACATGAACACTTATTTCAGTGTCAGTACTTAAAACCTCTGCCAATAACATTAAAGTTGCCAGCCAAACTCCATCTGTTGTTCCACACTAAATCATCGCGGGTTTTACCGAGCACAATAACGTTCACTTGGTTATAGGGAACATAGCTACACCGACGAACAAAATCCACCACAATTTTAGGTGTTTAACACAAGAGTGTTGAGTCGGAGATAAGGATGAATTCTCTAAAACTAAATGGAGGTCATTCATCCATTTAATTATGTGAGCCGTTAGAATATTCGTAAACCATTCGTCTTACAATCCTCATGTGAATTTTTAGGAATTCCCTCCTGTTGTGTTTGTTTGTCTAAAGTCGAAGTTCTGTCTCATAGATTACCCGTTATCATAAATTTATCAGGTAACTTCTAAAGGCTCCCTTGAGACACATGATCTTGCTTTTTCTAATTAAGATTGAACAAGTGGGCTGCACTTTTAGGATTGTGAACGATCCCTTGAAAGAAGATAATCAGGTCTGTGTAATAGTTGCTTGTTAGGTATGAAGCTACTTTTGATCTAAAATTTTTAAGTCTTTCGGTTTTCGGTCCTTACCGTTGGATTAATTTAAGTGACCTCAAACGTTGATGATAATATCAATAACAATGAAACCTACCGGACAAAACCAAATCGATGAGGTGGTCTGGTTACACGGGCTAGCCCCTATGTTGTCCTGGTTTTAGCGACATACTCCCGGCTGAGAGCTATGTGGTGAGAGCTGATGCCTATTTCACTGTGTGCAGAGGTATATTTATGTGATCTCTGCTGTTTAAATTTGGTGTGGTAATATCTACCATTTACGGCTTGCGACAACTTATTTGGCTTTGCAAGCTCATGCAAACGGTAGCACCATGGTATAACCTGGTCCCAGGGTTTATAATGTATGGCTTACTAAACCACAGAACTCCAGCAGGAACTACCACGGTTATTTGGTCATTTTCATTATGCATATTACTAGACCAAAATAACACAACCGTAAGCTCCACACTCGATTGTCGTCAGCGGAATATAAAACGTCAACGTACAAAAAGAAAGTCATCGATTCGATTCTCGTTCAACTTATCACAACCTGATGAGAGTAAATCGGAACGAAAGTGGTCGGGGACGGCCAGAGTGAGAATGAGGAAGAGAGCATTGTCATTCGGTGCGGTTGTAATCAGACAAACTGAGATGATCTATGTCCTTCTGGACCAATGTGCTGCTAGCAAATTAAATACACAACTGACGTTGTTCTTTTTTAGCATCTGCGTAGATAAAAGTTAATCTGCTATACCGGATCATTGCGTACTTGTGTTACTTGTCACATTTTCTGCCTGATCTCTTGAGCGGACCAATTAACACGTTTGTTACCAGGGCCAACATTTGTATGGTTGCGATCCATGAATCACATAAACCGAATTTGATCACTACGCTCCGTCATGACTCCGGGTCGACAAATGGTCATTCCATTCAAGGTCACCGAGTGAGTGATCTAGTCGTCGGGTCCGATATGAGCACGTGGCCTCGACCTACAAGTCACGCGGAGTTAGGCTTGACGATCACGCACTTCTACTAATGATAACACCAGTAATATTAGGCGTTCAGCTTTCTCAAAATCAAATATACAAGGTCGGAGGAAACGGTAATCGTTACAGTTGTAGTAATATTGGTGCACTTCATTTACCAGTCCTGTCTAATTCGCGTGAATGGCGTAGTTTTGTAGAAGACTGGTTAAAAGACTTATTTTGGCCTGTCGTGAGGCGAGAATTAAAACAGTGACACTGCACACTTTGCGGTCCAACAAACTGTGCTCTGGCTCTTTATGAGTTCACTAAAAACGGCTTAACCGGTGGATTAGGCTTTATTGAGCAGTACATTCAGTTCAATTTCATCTAATATCTCTGTCGCCAAACTGGAAACACAAGATATAGAATAATGGAAACATCTGGCGCTCTACAGGTGATATATTGTTGATATCCACGAATAGTCGTTCCGCGGCAAAATATCTACCAGACTAAGTAAACCGTTCGCATCCGAGCATACGGTTTACATTGGAAAATGAAACTACTGAGGAACTGTAGTTCCTATTGATTATGATGCTTGAGAGATTTAACGTGCTATCCACAAAGGGCATTAATGAACTGATCAGTGATTCAATTTTGGTAGCATCAAACCTGATGAAGAGGACTGGCGCAAGCATTAAGTGATCAGGCAAGAATGCTCTGAACAGGTGATGCCCGGGAAGATTAACAATGTCAGGTTAAGCGGAATTTCGTTGATAGCAGTAACGCGAAGCGAACCCCAATCGTGTCAAATGAAATTTATTTTAGAATTAATCCCCCACCAGCTATCCCTAGGAAAACGGTAGTTCTGCAATTGTCGTTCAGGTGAGACATCGTACCAACTGACTGTACAAAAATCAAATTATGCTCTTTTGTTCATCTGTTCGGTGAGGCGAAGTTGGTTGTAAAATTTAGAATTTGTAGACGCTTACGCTGCCGGTCAAGCAAGCAATGTCTCAGTTGGTCAAATTACTCACAATTTATGATTGCAAATGTAGAAGAGGGGCATAGTACATATGAAAAACTGAGCGCCGTGTTAGAACCAAGATATTGGAACACCTATCAAAATGAGTCTAACGAGCCATTAGGCAACCAGGTAACATGAGACACTAACAACCAAAAAGCAACATCCCTGATTTCGAAGCTTCATTTGAGAGCACAGCCTGTGACTGACAAAAATAACTCTATACGGTCGATATAGTACGCGGAATCGACTGCCACCGGATATCACTGCGACGTACTGTGTACATATGAAGAGCTGATTTTGACGTTGGTGTTGTCCTGGTAACAACTAACCTGTGACATTATTGTTTTCGTTCTGCTGTAATTTAATATTTTGCTTGATTAAAGAATTTGTAGTTAAAACTGCTACAGATGTGCACCGAATTCTGCTCGAGTTCGGGCGTATGCTCACAACCTTCTGTGTCCATAATTCTGATTCATAATGGCAACTGATGATTTCAAATAGAACGCCAACAACGTCGAATGCTCTACACATTCTTGTCGTAGTCTTTGAGCAACCAAAACAGTGTCTGGTCTTATCTGTGGGACAAAACAAAACTCACATTGAGGTATTACCTTCGTTAAAATTTGTGCTTCCTTTTCTCATTCGCTAGAATCAATAGACCATTTTTGGCTATTTTTAATAACAGTAAAATTCCCATTGGTCCAGAAATTGTTGGATATATATTACCATAAAAAGTCCATCTAAGTGATCACTGGCAACTTAATGAATAGTCATCTTAGTTTACGTTGGTGTCATCGGCACCATGTACGCCAGGGTATCAGAATACTAACCTGATACTCGTCACAACGATGGCCTAGACAACTAAGTATAGAAAGAGGAAGTCGTGTTAACTACGATTACAAAACGCCAAGCGATTAAGAGTCCCAAGCTGTTGCGTCATTTTGCTAGCAAAGTGAGACTGCTCAACAGTTTTTTTTGTGGTGGTCGAAAAAAGTAGTGCAATCGATGAAGGAAACAACCTGCATGTACTGTTCAACTCCAGTTTTCATGAGCCCGGAGTGCAATACATATGTATCTGAAAAGCCAATCTGTAAGTTGTTCACGGAACGTAGGTAAACATCCCAAAAGTTTCGGAACTTAAGAAGCCCAACTAAGTCGAAAAAATTGTCCAGTTCTTTTTTGCGGACATTGGAAAAAATCGTATGTTCAACACTGTAGAACTTGCCCGAATTTGACATACAATTGTCATAGAGTTCACTGCCTAAATTCTGCCGACATAGTTCACACCGATTTAAATCTGTCAGATTTCGGAGTAGATCTTTTAGTTTTTGACAACTGTAATGAAGCAAAATCAACTGTGACAGATTCAACAAATCGACAAGTGTGGATACGTGTATCTAAGATTATATCGGTAATCCATTTACCTAACACAGCCGCACAGAGTTTGTTATAATTAGGTTGAGATTCAAACTTAAACAAGAGATGATGTTAAGCTTGTTGAATATTATGTGTTTCATCAGTCATGTGCAACGGAACGCTTTTGTTAGATGACCTACCTACGTATGGGAGAACATCAGTTACCTTCAAATCTATATTGTTTTCAATATGTGGATGAGTATATAATCACTGTTGACTGTTGTTAGTTTATCTCTCCCTTTATAGCTTCCGTAGTAAAGTTTGATATAGAATCTAGAAGAAAATCATTCAGATTGTGGTTACTCTTTCGAACAACATCCCGATCTTGAGGATCACCGAAAAATACTAGATAAGGCTAAACCTGCATTACGCAGGCAGTACATGTTTATCTATTGTGGTTACTTTCTGGTGAGAATCAGGAATAGTGGAAGACGAGGTTTGTGTGATTCCTATTTTGCAGAATTGTCCCTAAGGTCGGGAAATGAACAAGACACAAATTCTGTAGTTCAGTGCATATCAAAAATGATGGAATAGAAGATTCTTCAATTCAACCAGAAAAATAGAACTTGTAAACAAAATTACAATAAAAAGTAGAGGCTGATGAATCAGTCGGGATGTCCTTCTTGTACGTTCGTTAAATCTGTTTGTGATGTTAGATAAGGTAATGAAGCAAATTTCGACTCTTTGTAAAATCCTTTTCCTCCACGCAATGAGTTAAGTGAATCAGTTGAATTCCACCTCCCGGTCTGGTTTCTACTGATTCAAAATCATGCGAAACAAAAAAGCCATATGAAACAGAGAAATCAAATGAACAGTTTCAACCGTACTCAAAAAATGTGCGGATATCTCATTCGTTCATTCTATGCTTATCCTATTACGGCCGACAGATTACAATCGTAGGAATGTTAGTATCATTCCGATGATAAATGGACCCATTTCAAAAAGGACCTACATCTTTCAGCTTGATGAAGGTGAAGGATTTGAAAGTGTGATCCTTAAGCTTTATACAAAACTTAGTACATCTAATAAACCACAAATATTTGTTTACTTTTGCTAAAGACCTACAGTAGATGTGGCTGCCTTCCTATTGTTACAGCACAAACAATATCGGACAAACCTCAACTTCCATGTTTCTCCTCCTTTCTTCGCAGTTAGCTCTATTATCCCACCTAATTCATTCGTCTTAGTGAGCACCCTTCAAAAACGTCATAGTCCATCAGAATATCTGCTGACCACGAATATTCTGCGCTCAATTTGTCCGGAAACATTTGAGCCCTGCACACCTTGGTTCTCAAACCTGCTGACTTTGTCTTATATGATGCTGAAAATGCTGACATACCAAGTGATTCAGTAGCACAAGCTAAATTGAACATAGTCTCTGGTCGCCGAAGTATCTATGATGTATGAGCGATTACTACTGACTCCTTCAATTCAAGCAGTTTTTTTATTACAAAATCCGTGAGATTTGGTGCCGCTGGTCATCTGTTCTTTCACGTGCAACGATCATTCAAGATGAGCTGAACTGATGGTGAGAACAGACAGTCATTTGTAACAAGATGGGTTTTAGTTCAGTATGAAACAATGAAGTAGTTCACAGTCAGGAACACGATAAACGTGACCAACTTTACTCGAGAGCTTTTGTAGAATTTGCGTTTTCTAGTTAATCGTTATACTTCTGAAGCACGTTTCAAACAGATGATCCGATGCCTTGCTGAATGGAATGTTCAAATTCAGTGGTTACCAAATAAACGCTTTTGAAATTTGTGGTATTAAAACTGAGTCGCTTGCTATGAGTAAACGACTAAACTGGTCGCATGTTCGGATGGGCTATGGACCTGGCTTGCAAAAATTGTCTAGTAGACAACATGTCATCAGATTTCAACAAAGTTTTCAATTGGAAGTCAATATATCACATCATTGGCAACTCATTTTAGCAAAGCAACAGTTACACTCAAAAGATTTGAGCAGAGAAGTCAGAAACAGCTTTTACCCGAAGACGTCACATGTCGCTGCGTCTCAAAGAGAAGTCATTGTTGAGAACCACGACAAAGAAAATGGCTATCCATCGGCACTTGTTGAGAAATTCTGCGAACGAAAGCCGGCTGCCGTGATGTGTTCAATACCACCCAAACTAAATGTCTCTCCTTTTGCCATACAGTGGTGATGACATTGCCAATCTGTTGGAAACTCGTCACACGGCAGCTACGGGACGCACGTTCTATGCAGCTCAACTGGTCATGCTGTCACCACAACCCGAATTGCAACACCACCCTTAAAATCACCGCTACGCCAAATCTCACATCATCCATAAATTCTCGTGTGAGTGCCGGGCCACATACTTAGGCAGAACGGAGCGGCAGTTAAGTAACCGGATGAACGAACACATTCCAGTTTAGGTTCGCAAAACGCTCATGAACACCACAATACCGGGCTCAAGTCAGAATGTGACGAGTCACGAAGCACAAACGTGATCGATCACCCGACACCCGTTGACTGATTGATCCCAATTGGACCTGGAGAAGGCATTTTGGATACTTACACTAATTTCTGAATGCACAGTGGTTTTGAAACAATCAGAAATGAGTAATACACAAGTAACTTATCAGCACGTTGCATTGCTAGGATATTTGGAGGTAGCTCATTTCCGCAACATTGATAGAGAAGTTTGATATAAACCAGGAATGTAGAAACTCACCGGCATTGCTAATGTTGGACTGCATGACAATGCGGTGCTATCCTACATATCGTGCGGTTGGGGTTTGAGAACACACTATTTGAGGCATTGCATTACACGAGTTCTGAGCGTAGAATTCTTCTGGTTTGACTTTCAGATATAATGCTATGCATATTTTCTGTTAAGTTTGTTACTGCTTAAATGGCAATGACCTTAATATTCGAGCTCGTCGCCTTTTGTTCATAAATGACTAAAACTATTGAGAAAGTATAACATAAAGCCAAAACACAGACTACGACTTTACACTTCCTACTCGGTCGAGATAGCGTCACAACCTGCGGCAGTTTTCAATGCGCTGCCAGTGTAAGGAGGAAGAGATGATTTTAATTTATTAGGGCCTAGATCAACTGGAACACTCATTACAAACATACCTATACCTGTGGAAACCAACTAGCTGAAGGACAGCGTGCTATCGCTGCAATGTAAACTGAACGGTTTGGTTTGCATAACGTCCGAATATGTCCGATCTAGAACAATCTAATAAAATTCGTCGTAACAACCTCATTGGCAAGTTAATTGAAGCGCACACTCGATTCACGTAGTAGAGCCACCAAACTGAGTATTGAGATAATTTATTGTTAGAGCGATGGTGGTAGACAAGTGATGTTCTCGACTTCTAATTGTGGCCGCTAGCCAACCGGTTTCGGCCATATGTTACAGTGCGATTGTTATTCTCTTACTAGGCAGCCGCTAGATTTTCGGTTCGCTCAGTCATCCGGATACCGACTCTCTGACCTGAAACAGTTTTCCCACCTGCCTTTTATTTTTAAACGGTTCAACATATATTCAACTTCCTCAGCTTTCTGTGAATTGTAGATTTCCCACTTGAATCCGTATTCACGCTGTCGTTCTTGGTAAACGCTAGCCGTCCAAAACACGCTTCCATTGTGAGTCTCAGCGAGTTGATCATGGGCACATTTACTCGGTTTGTTCAATTTTGTTGACTAGTAAATCATGTATATAGCTGCCGCAAAAGCACTCGGCACATAAAGGGTTTTGAAGTAATTCAGAGAAAGCGTTTATCAAAAAACAACTAACTAGGAAACACATTAGAAATATGATGGTTTATCACGTAAGATTGAAGGTCCCAAATGATGCACACGAGTAAATGAAGACCGACGCGTCGCTCCACAGATGAATATCGTGTGAACTTGTGCTAAGGGAAAAACCTCACGGGATAACGATGATCGACGCAATATTGACAGTTTGAGCGTAAGCACGTTATCAACACGGTTGGAAAACAGTATATTGGAATCTGTGAAACAATAAAAACCAAGTTCTAGATCAAAGTTGTTTAACATTCCATGGTTTTATCCCTCGATCTATCCGCCGAAAATCAATAGTTTGGTAAATGTTTGTCACCTCGAGAACGATTTGCAATTTCATTCCAACTATTTCATAACCAATCAGTTGGCGAAATTTGTTTTACACTCCCACGCGCCAACGCCTGTGACGGAAATTGGTGAGTGTATAATAGTACAACCATTCTCTATATCCATCAGATTAGACACCGTTTAACCGGTTAGGTTATCGGTCAGTAGATATTCCCGAACAGTGATCAACTGGGTGGGCGGAAAATGAAGCGACTGTTTTGCTTTTTGGACACACATGTACACTGGGATATGGTTGTGCATGAGAAAACATGTTACAACCCGCTTATTTAGGAGTAATCACATAAATACATATTTCACAGTGGATGTCAAGTATCGAGACGTTGAATTGGGCTGGCAGTTGTTGTTTGTTCTGACTGAACACGTTCCGTTCAGAGTTCTTTCGTCGAGGTTAGACAATGACAGCAAATGTGTACACACTGTAAGCTAACTGTGTTAAGACGCTTCTGATTTCAATTTTGTTTCACGGAGATTATAAAACACACAAATTTTCAAGATGATTACAATATTCCGT
>LUCH01008027.1:9022-20423 GCA_013368495.1 Paragonimus heterotremus | reverse complement strand
CCTCTGCCTCGAACCCGTGTATCAATCGCTGAAATCGCTGAAAATCTCCAAGAGCGGTGCTACACCCAATTTTCAATGACTGTCTTCCAGATAAACAGACACCCGCTTGACGCTGAGCAAGAAAAACCGACTAGATCCGGGACCCTTGGTCCTCTGCCTCGAACCCGTGTATCAATCGCTGAAATCGCTGAAAATCTCCCAGAGCGGTGCTACACCCCGTTTTCAATGACCGTCTTTCAGATAAACAGACACCCGCTTGACGCTGAGCAAGAAAAACCGACTCGATCCGGGACCCTTGGGCCTCTGCCTCGAACCCGTGTATCAATCGCTGAATCGCTTAAAAAACCCGTTGTGTAAGAAATCATCTACCCTGCCAATCGCTAGGCTGGAGATATCAAACCAATTCATTTTGTGGATGAGATAACGGTGATTTACTAAATCGAAGGCTTTGCTGAAATCCAAGTAGCAAACCTCGACTTTCCGGCCTTCGTCCAATGGTCTCGTGACCTCATACACTACGTACAAAAAGTTGGAAAGACATGATTTCCTTTTCCTAAAACCATGTTGTGTAATGCTAAGAAGGCTGTTTTCAACAAGATACGTCGAAACTTTTTCATTAATTAGCCGTTCCAGGCATTGTCCAACTATACTTGTCAGACTCACTGGTCTGTAATTATTTTGACTGTTTCTCGAGCCTCCATTGTGAATAGCGACAACCGTGGCTACGCGCCATTCATTTGGAATTTTTCTTTCCTCTGGGGAAGTCGTAAACAGGTTCCATAGTGAACGCTGAAGAACTTCCGCTAATGGCTTAACAATGCCTGGATGGATGTCATCGGCTCCCGCGGAGTTTGAGGGTTTAAGAGAGTCCAGTACCTTCCCAACTTCTTCCTCGGTGGGAACTATATTGTTCATTATGCTGTGAGGTCTGGACTCCATCAGTGTTGGCAGAATCTTGCCCTCATCCCTCCTGTGAACCCCTTGGAAAATGTGTGGAGGATGTTGGCTTACTATGTTTCATCGGTGGCTGGTTTACCCTCCGTTGTCAACAAGGTTCCTACTTCTTGCCTGCAGGCTCCCTTGGATTGAACACACGAGTAAAAATGCTTCGGAGCTGCTTTTGCTTTGCGCGCAAGGCCTGTTTCAAAGCGGTATTTTGCCAGGCGCTGGGCCTTGCAGGCTTCATTTCTACTAGCTTCGTATTTTAGCCGGTTGCGACGAATTCCGTTTTTCTTCTATTCCCTCCAACATTTATTTTTGTCGTAAAGCGCTCTACGCACCGTTTGTCTCCACCAGGGCGGACAGTTTCGAGCTCTTCTTGGTACTAGGGGTGCGAACTGGTCCATGAGTACCATAAGCCTTTCTTTGATGACTTTCCACATATCTTCTAGAGAAGCGTTTTCCCCCTCCAGAGCCCAGGACATGTCCCGTGCCACTTCCAAGAGCCGTGCGACATCCATTCAAACAAAATTGCGAACAATTTCTTTCAGGGGGAGCTCTTCAGTCGCGCGGACTTCGAAACTCGGAACACAATGATCGCTCTTCCCCAGCGGAGCCTCACGTTCCAAGTTTACGATATCCTGTTCATGTCGAGTAACTATTAGGTCCAGCACGGATGGTGCATACCCGTGTCGGAACCGAGTAGGCACCTGAACATGCTGACTTAACGAATTGAAGTGCAACCAGTCCAGGAATATTCTTTCGGGAATACCCGTCCTGGCTGTTTCATGGTCCCAGGAGATGTTCGGGCGGTTGAAGTCTCCAGCTGCCGCCAAGTTCGCTGAATCACTAACTAGAGCATTTATGACAATCAGCAGAAGCTTATCTTCGTCCTTTTCAGCTAGTGTTCCCCTATAGACGCCACAAAAAAGCAGTCTCCTGTTATCCTCCTTAATGTAGCAGGAAACTGCCTGTACGTTCGGGGTGTTTACTGAATAGGGGGCCTCCCACTGGTTGTACTGATTGCTCACCAACAGCAAGACACCTCCACCTACGCGCCCACCCGTGCGGTCCTGTCTGTAAAGGGAAAAGTTCTCCGGAGGGCACTTCCCCAAAGTTAATTCCGGTTTTGGCCACGTTTCGGCCACAGCTGTGACATCAAAACCCTTACTACGTTCTTTAAGGTCCCCCCATTTGTTGCTAATTCTGCAGGCATTTGTAGACCAAAACTGGAGGTTCTTTCCATGCAGCATTTGCCCGGATATCTTCACTGTATCAGAACTCGGGCCCTCCGCCCGAGGGGACTGCCCGTTTTTTTCAGTAGCTCTTCTGTCCAACCCTAAAACGTTAGGCTCCACTACTTCCTTAAGGTTTCCAACTCCTTCGACCGCAGCAACTCTAACGCTTTCCTTTGGCTCCGTATCCCTTTCCTTGTGCATTGTCTTCGTCATTGGTCGTGCAACATCCTCAGCAGCAAACTGACTGTGGCAGATTGCTTGACCCCCCTTTATGGGCTTACACACAGGGACACCCCTTTTCCCGTGGTGTTTGGCCTTAGTTGTTACCAACTTCGCGGTTTCTTTGACCTTGCTCTATTAACTGAAGCTTCCTGACTTCCTCGTGTTATGTTGGTTTTCTGGTCCGTCATACAGATGGTGCTTACCTTAGCGACGAATGAGGTTCTCTTACTTTTACTACAGCCAGTCTAGGACCTACCGGTTCATGTTACTGTCGTGATAGATGTAGTCATGTGTGAGATCCTTTCAGATCGAACGTCCCTGCCGTTTTCCCGCCGTTTGTTCCCAATGCAACAGGATTATCTAGAAAGGACTCGTTAGAATTCGAAGCAACAGGATTTCTGTTAAAAATGTCTTCTAGGATTGAACTCAACATGATCAACAGGTCTTCGATGGAATTAGAGGTCTTCCAAGTCAAGTACACTAACCGTGCGATTTCCGTGAGAAGAAATAACTATTCCATTTGCAGAACGTAAACCGTTGCCTTCGAAAAATATAACGTCAGCTGTTTTTGCACGGTCAAGACTTTTTCGCAGGGTACGAGATTTACAAGGGATAGCCGGACTGTCCTCCGTTACCGAATGTGATGCATTTCTGTACTGCATGAGAAAATTATCGATTCCTCAATCAGGTTCCACAAGTGAGTTTGGTGTTAGAGAAGCAACGGCAGAAATTAGCGTGCGTACAAAATTTTCTGCAAGCCTATCGGACTGTGGAGGTCGAGGAGCGGTAAACAAATGCCGACATCCAAGTCCTTTGATCCATTCCTTCAACACTTGGCAATGAAGTTAGTACCAGTTTCGGCGACCACTGCAGCAGGCACACCCTGGCGACAGATTAGCTTTCTCAAAGCATGTTGTGTAAAGTCTGCACTCGGCGATGAAGTGAGAAAAACTTCAGGCCATCTAGAGTAAGCATCAATAATCACTAGAGCTTAGTATTCCTCCAGAAAAGGACAACGATAGTCAACATGAACCCTCTGAAGTATTTCGGCCGAAGCAGGCCACGGAAGCCATTATGATTGTCTCGTATCAATCTTGTGTATACAATCAGCACAATTTTTGGCAGTGTTTAAAAGTTGATCCTTGTTCTGGCCACAGACAAGGGTGCAAGCGACTTCATCTTTGCAACTCACAAACGTCAGGAATGCAAGTCCGCAGGGATATCAGATCTTAGAGCCTGTGGAATGACAACACGATCACCAAAACACAGTAATTCGCCAGGATTGGTGAACAAAATTTCACGGCGACAGTAAAATGCAAGAAATCTATGCCGCTCATGTTCTGTCCAAACATGTCTCAAGGCAAATATAACAGGACCAAGGAATTTACGAGTATAGCACATAACTGCATCAACTTTAACTGGCAGTGGTTCAACTAGCAATCGTTAGAGGTTGAGTCCGGTGGCGGGAGTCTGGATAATTGACCAGCATGTGGGACTGTGTTTTGCACTACGATGAATACTTGTGTAATTGTAGGGAATGAGAGCAGTACCCCGGCGTTGCAGCATGACAGCAGACAACCTTGCCACCGATTTGCTGATATGACACAAAAGCTTTAAAGCAATAGTGAATGGTAGTCCAAGAGGATGTTTATGGAGTCTTTTAACATCTCGATATATTCCAAGGGCTTTATATGTTGAATCGCTTCAGATAATTTAGGGTCATTCACTCAGTAACGCGTATTCAACAATTCCAATGACGCTTTTCCAGACGGTCAGGATAACGGGACTATCTTCCATGTCCAGGAAACGTCAGAAAAGGCGATCGAAAGGATTGGAATATATACGGTACCGTTTAATACAATTATAACGTAGTTACTGTCCCATCTCAAATGTGAATCAACCGGGCACACAAATTATTTAGCAAAGGAGTTCAAAATGGGGCAACTAAGCACGTGTTCACAAACAGCCACAGGTCAACGGGACGTGACTTCATTAGGACAATCGGGTAGGTATGAAGGTGAGAACGCGTCAACAACATTAAGGAGGAAGGTTTAACAGATAGACGATGATAGTTGTAGGAAGGAAGAAGTAAAGATCGTATGTGCAATTATGGTACAAAATTCGTTACGATCGTTTACTGCACACAGCAAAGAAATAAAGGCAGATTATGGATAAGCTTTCTACAACCAAACCAACCACACTTCTATGGATTCATCGTTTCGCGGACAAAAGACGACAGACATACCAGACAAACGTCAATGAATCCAACAACCCATGTTCGGCATAATCCATCAAGTGATAAAAATGACTAGACCACCTCAAGAGAGAAAGGCAGCGTCAGAGGTAAGGGTTGGTCCACCACCGACGAGGACTGATGAGCGCTAAGCGTCGACAGATCGGCCAATAGGTGGAGCTAAAATATTTCACCGTACAGCTTAATTACCAGCTGAAAAATCCTCAAACATGAAGAAGATACCCCACAAGCACATCCGCCAGTAACTCCACCCATTTGGTGGGGTCATGGTGGGGTGGCAGTGGGGCACCCCACCATCCAGTGGGTTGACGGAGGGTTGGCGGTGGTGTCCACGATGAGGTGACGGCGGGGTCTGCACCCAGGTCACTCCGTCACCCCACCGTTTTATAAGTGGAGTGACAGTGGGGGTACGCAGCCTCGCAACCCACCGCCAGCACCATCGCTGCCTTACTCCGAACCCACCAAATAGTCGCTCACCCCACCATAACCCCAACGCCACCCCACCATGACCCCACCGTCAACCCACTCTTACACCACCACAACCCATCCTCACCCCACCGCACGCAAATACGCTCCATCTTTGCTCGTTTATCGTGGAAACCTAATGTAGCTGTACTGAAAACACTAAAAAGTGGGAGCAATTTATCACAGCCGTAAAATCCACCGTGACTGATGGATTGTTTTACAAAAGACCTGGCAGGTTTATCACAAATAATAGAGACAATGGAGAGCTTTACAGGGAAAGCACAGATGTTCAGCCTGAAGTGTTTAGCTAACAAACTCTTTCAGTTCTGAAATAACATCTAGCAAAAACTCCTCTATGTGCGAGGGCTTACCGGGTCCACAGAAAATGTCAACAATGGGTGGGAAAGTCAAGGTTGGATCAATAACTCAGCAAAAAATAGGCCACAAGGTATAGTTTGAGGACTTAGACACATTTAATCCGTCTATGTTGAGTTGAACAACCAGCTTCGAAGGACCCGTCAACAGGTGGGATACGTTGTCTGAGTCTTTTCTCATTCCAAAGTGGAGATACTTCCCAGGCTCAACAGCACACAGTACGGCCGATCATGGCGACTTCAACAACGTCCCTGGATCCTTCGATAAGCTTGGAAGATGGGACGTAGCATATTCAACAGCAACTTGAACGCGTCCATAGAGGCGTTTGTTCAAAGGAACCAACTGCGCAAACCCTCAGCAATATCAGAACTGTTCTCCTCATTACTATCCAACGTTCTTCAGTGGCAGACAATGACGTCATTTGCAATCTGGTCTGATGTGAAATGAATGAGCGGAAAGTAAACCCACGGTCAATAGGAGAGTCCCATATGTCATTCACCATTGCTTATTCGGCGTACGATGCTACTGGTTGAACCACGGAAGTTGCTGATCCTTACAAAATCCGCTGACACCCGGTGCAAACAAAACTGATCCGATGGTTACGAATGTCCACCTCGATACGAATGCACGGTTCAACATGTTCTACAACGAATTCATTATAATCGAGCCTTAGAAAAAGTGAACCAAACATTACCCAGCATAGAGACAGATGTATCGCCATCAGTGACCTTCATAATTATGTTGTGGTTAGCGCGTATAAACGCAGAGAAACATAATTCAGAAAAATCTGGAATGCACTTGGAAAAATCAAACGAGTAATGGGGAAGAAGAAAAATCACATTTGAGAGTGTTTCTTGTTCACAGATGACTATATGAACGAAAAACAGTAAAAATTCGATACAGCTCAATAACCCACTCCCACCCCACCGTGACCATACTGGGAACCCACCGCCACCCCACCACGTGTGTTAGTAGGGTTGAGACGACGCGCAGTAACTCCCGTTTCTTCTTGTTGACGATTCAATTCAAGAATTCATAGTGATGGTTTCAAACAAGTGTACAGATGAAGTTAACAAAATGGTATGTACAAAAATGTACAAAAATGAATCATGAAAAATAACCGTGAACTGTGGACACTACACCTAAAATGCCTATGACAGGTCTACCACACTGTTCAAGAACCAAATGTATTTCAGTGGGACAAGCCCCGGAAATTACACTGGGATACTCTTTGGCAGAAAAAGGTTCTAAAACAGCAGCAGTCTGAAGATGGTGGAGCAAAGTACGCAACGTTTTTCGTGGTAGGTGGATCAGGAAAAATTCTTGATGGGTAACATGTTGAACAGAGAAGTAGCACATTGAGCGTAATTCGGAATAGAGCGTGACGTAACTAAGGCATGAGAGGTAAAACGGCATAGTAATACTTCCCCTGATTAATAACCAAGTTGGAGTCAAAAAATCGTTTTAACAGATAAGAGAGGCAATAATCGCGGGTGGGTTTATCGGGAGTATGAACAATAAAGCTATCCTGATAGGCCCCGTTACCATCTAAGTGTCTAGTAATTTCATTCATGACATCCTGGAATACAGCTGGCGTAACGCTCTAACGAGATGGTAGAAAATCATATCGATACAGTCTGAATGGTATGGTCATCACTGTCAAATTGCTTGATACTTCATCCAGTGGCACTTGCAGACCAGCGTTTTTAAAACTGACTTGCGAAATGATCTTGGAATCTCACAAAAGACCCAGTTCATTCCTGGGTTCTATTGTACGGCTACTTCGTAGAAGACGTGTATTCAACGTTAACCTGTAGTCACCACGGTTTCTCGGTGTAATCCCATCAGCTTTTAATGTGTCACTATTGCAGCCACTCACTTTGACGAGTCAACAAGTGTTATTACCCCTTTATTACACATGGATTGCAAGTTTTACGCACAGTTTCCCGTAAACAAAATGAAATGATTCGTCTCTTAAGAAAGACCGGGTTCCCCGAACCTTCAGGCTTCACCCTCGGTGTTCGCATTCCCGCTGTGGCCTCAGAACAGTCCATTATAAGTTGCCTGATGTCAACGTCGTTCACTGGCGACGAGAGATGTCGGAAAGCCAATAATAGATGGACATGATCTTGAAACTAAAAAGTGATAATCAATTGGGTTGGCATCACGTAGTGACCAGCGACCGTGTGGCTTCTCTGAGGATCCCGGCTACAACCGCGATTTCCCGCTTGTCTGTTTTGTGCACATGATTCCGTATACGTCTGCTTTGGAAGCCTTATGTGGACTCAGTACCACTTTCTTAAACCGTGCAACTAACTGCTCGCAGTAATTGCTTGCCCTTTTCTTAATGACTTATCCACTATTGCATTCTTTAAGGTCATTTAACCCGGAACTTTTTGAGCGTTGTTTGACGAACTCGAAGATTCCGCGCACTTTTCGCTCGGCGCGCTTTTAAGTGCCGCCGAGTAGGTTGCAGCCTTTACCGCATCTCTTTCTTCTTCGTCCTGGTTGCTGCCGTCGGCCCCAGACCAGGTTACAGCCAATTTTCTATCGCATTTTTAAACTGTTGAAAATATACCGTTTGTTTCCAAATCCCGCTGCGTTCTATAGTTCTATGCGGCTTTCGTTTGCTCTTCAAGAAAGGCGTTTCATGTTGTTGGCGGACGCGTGTTTAGCGCATAGTCTTTTGTCCCTGACAATCGAACAACTTCACCGGTACGGTGCAGCAGCCGACAAAAGGCAATGATTGTTAATTTGTGTGGGCTGCAGAACGGCTTCAGGACGAGAAACAGCTAGGTCTGAATGCGAGATTATTCACCCAACGCTGCCGGTTTCAACAATAATATTGTGACTTTGGCCTTAAGCAGTTTTAGGGTTTTGGAAACATAAGAAGTTGTTGGGGCTAAATAGATAATAAAGGTAGAAATTTCATCGGTCAGCGTCTACAGGATCCAATTAAGATTGGGCTTTAAGTAACATAAACGTATGTACTTGCATGCCGACTGGATATATGCTTGTGGTTAAATAGTCGGTCATTGGACTGGTTTCCCCAGAAGTTGCCTTCCTGTTTTCTAGTACGGGCAAAGCAGATTGAGTGGACAATGCATGCGCAGGTACTACAACCTTGCGGCGCAACAGTGCGTTAAATATTTAGGGCCACGTGTACGGTTGATACGTGTACTCGTGGAACTGGAGGACGCAGAGATAGACGGAAGACTTACTTCCGTAGTGAAAGCTACTCAACGTGAGGAGTATGGATCGTTCAGCCTGGAGTTAGGAAAATGTGCAAACCTTCTGCAGAAAACTGGTGGTCGCTCAGGTGTAATTTCCAAACGCTAGGCCACCCATCGAGCCAAGGAGATTGAAACAAGTGGTGGTTGTGAGAAGTCCCTGAGAGTGCTGTATACCATTAATGGTAGTCTGGGGGAACAAATGGGGTGTTCTTAGGGGAACTAGTAGGAGGAAATGTCGTTGCAGTTAATGAGACCTGATTACGGGGGATATGTCCGTCGATAATATATGCCTACCGGGATATTCGATCCAGGGGACAGATCGACAATGTAACAGAATGGGTGAGGATGTTCTGCCGTTGATAGTGCAGCAATATGGACAGCTCCAAGCGGAGAAGTTCAGTATGGGAAATATTCAGTCATTAAGCTGGTCCGTGGCCGACGGCAGAGCAACGATGCTGCTCCAGTGCGTTTACAGAAGTTCGTCTTCTACTGGACAGCAGGATGAGCAACTACCCAGTGTTATTAGAAGACAAGCAAGCAAGCCACAGGGATTCCTCATTGTAGGAGGTTTCAGTGCTCTGGAAATCGATTGGAGATTGGTGTAAGCCGCCAGTTGCACGTTTGATAAGGCATTGTTGGACCTCTTGAACGAGACAGCATTACTTAAACACGTCAGTTAGGTCACTGGGTAGAAGATGGTCGGATTGCTGCAGTTTTAGGTCCAGTTATAACGACAAATCCAAACGACGTTTCGGACTTGCAGGTCGGAAAACCCTTGGGCAATAGTGACCATGGAATCGTGCGTCTGAGGTTTGGTTGTGTTGACGGCATCACCTGTGTCAAATGTCGTAGATCCCTTAGAATTATGAAGATAAAACTACTAAGGTCGGATCTGAAACAAGTGGTTTGGATAAATTGTCATCGTAACAACGATAGCAACTAACTGAATCGCATACATCACTAAGGCGCAGTTGGTATAAAGGCAAGCTTTTGGGATAAAAGAGTAGAGTTGGGAGGGTGCTGAGACGCAAAATGAAAGCCTGGGCTGTATGCAAAATGCCTGGGGAACATATCGAGTCTTGTTGGTATAAGGCAGCCAGAAAGAGATGTTCTGAATCGCAAATTGAATGCAGAAAAAGTTCAAAATGAATCTGACAAAGAACCATCATGAGAACCTCAAAGCAATTTTTGGCCATGTCCAAGCCAAAGAGGCCATTAGTAGAGGACCGAGTAGCATTGCTGATACTGATGGCAATGTTATCCAATCAACACTACAAAAATCGGAGGTTTTCCAGCGATTTTTTTGAGTCCGTACATAGTAGGGACTCTGGAGCTACCTCAGTGGGACTCAGCGCAGGGACTGCAAGAGGGCCAACGACAGAGGAAGTTGAAATAAGAGAGGAGGAGGTTAATGACAGATCGGATGACCTGAACGCAAATGAGTCGGTGGGGCCGGACCGTATCCATTCAAAGATATTAAGACCTTTTAGAGATCTTTTACGGGATCCTCTCACCGTGTCGTTTAACCCCACTCCACAGAAAGCCATCATCTCAGATGACCGGAGGAAGGCAGGGGTTGTACTCAACCATAAAGGAGGTAAGAAGCACGAAGTTGTCAACTATCGACCAGTGAGTCTCACATCAGTTGTCTTGAAACTGTTGGAAAGAATTATTAGAGATAGGATTGTGAGACACTTTACGAAAAGTAGGCTTCTCTCTGCAGATCAGCATGGATTTGTGAGGCATAGGTCTTATCCAACCAAATTGATTTGCTCCCTCGATAAGATCGCAGAGAGCCTGGATATGGGAGAGGAAGCTGAGATTTGTTACCTGGACTTCAGCATGGCATTTGATTCCATGAATCACCGATTGCTGATTCACAAATTAGGGACCTTTGGTCTGCCTTCAAGACTGATAGGATGGATACAGGACTTCTTGAGTAGCCATACCTTCCATGTGGAGGTAGCAGGGAAAAGGTCCACAGAAGGTGCAGCGATTAGTGGCGCACCTTTGATATCATTCTTTTTAATGTTCATCGGTGATCTCTCTAAAAACCTAGAGTCCCCGCTACATCATTGCTGATGATGTGAAGGTCACAGAAAATTCTGACAGCACGAGTCTGCGGGAGGACTTGAATACTGTTCAGAAGCGGTCAAATGAATGGAGCTCACCTTCGAATGTAGACAAGTGTAATGAGCTGTTTTCCGTAAACACTAGTCATAGACCTTGAGTCCCTGAGCTGTCGTATTAGGGAAGACAGTTTTCCTGGAGAAAGTCGCTTTAATAGCTCGGTACCTGGTGCAGAAATTGAAACCGTCGGAATCTGCGTCATGGTCTTTTATATGTTTGTCTTAACTGACCGTTAATTGAAAACCGCCTTGTCATAGTCGTTTTTCGGAAATCAGTATGGCTGCTGCTGTCATAGTCAATTGCGTGTGGCAATGTTAACACAAGGATGCTGGGGTGATTTCTAATTTATTTGTTCATGCTTGTCACCTGTTTTTTAATTTCAGTTGTTTGTTTTTAATTTCTAGGAGATGGATTATATTGCGACTTCAAAGCGATGTTTGAGGATCGTGAATTGTGCACTTTTTCACACTTTCAGGCCTGTCTTCAGATGTACATGGAGGAGGTGGGCTATATTTACGTTCGTGGAACAAGCCGTAGGTCGAAAA
>LUCH01008026.1:0-17878 GCA_013368495.1 Paragonimus heterotremus | reverse complement strand
TTGCAGAACCCCCCATTCTCCCTCGGGCGGAGTCAGCTCGGTAAATTGAGTATCCGGGGGCATTCAGTTCACCATCACTGATGTCATCTGTATACCAAGTCTCCGTGAATGCAAGTATGTGCGGTTGTGTATCATGAATTAGCTGTCTGATTTCCGGTAATTTATTAAATAAACTCAGACAGTTCATATACATGCAATTGAGAGCTACTTCCCCAAATGACTTGGCGAGAAAAGAGATAGGAGAGTGCGAGGAGAACTTGAGAAAGAAGACCTAGAATTGAAGGTGGTGATGGTGGGGTTGGATTCGGTCTGTGCTGCCGAGTGGCTTTGTTGGCACTTTTTTGAGGCTGCGAACGCGACGGCACCGTTTGTGCGTATGCTTTACCAGCATTCTTGGTGTCGCTACCTGCGACCTCTGCGCCCCCATCAATCTCTTTTTTTTGGAAGGCGTGTGGGAGTTTTCACCCGCGGAAAATTTGACTTTTGTTTTTTGAATGCAGGGCTCAAAGGGGAGCAATGTGCGCTGTTTAATGGGGTCACCGATAGAAATAGCTCGTGGAACGGAAAAGCAAAATACTTTTTGACTCACGGGCGGTGGCCTCAGCAGGCTCCTGTCGTTCCCAATCTTGGGAAGGAAGAATTTTCTGCAAGGCCTATCAGTGGTTTTTGGTTAAGGTAACTCGGGAGACAGTGGTGCTCATGCTTGGGGAGTCAGTCGTTGAGGTGGCGCCTGCGGAAACGGCATCCCTGTTTTCCTCCACTGGCCGATATGTCGAAGTGGATATTACTAGAGCAGAAACTACGACTTTAGTCTCAAGCTGTAGCTTCTGGTCTGCCATTATTGGCGGCTTGGTTTCACTTCGATGTTCACGCCTCGCTCTCTCTTGCTGACAGCGATCAAAAGACACGCCTTTCAACTGGGTGTTGGCGGATTTGAAAGCCGCTGTTTTTCCCACTACGGCCTCAGGACTAATCATGGCTGGCAAGGTTACCAATAGGCCCAGCGACCTTTTGGTTGTATTAGCGCGTAGCTTTCTCGCCAGTACAAGGTTGACAACGTCCGGGGACTGAAGAAGCTAGGACTAACTTGGCAAGCTCGGGTTGAGAGGACGTCAAGGAGAATCGACCTCATAAAGCAACTGTCTTATCTCTGAGAGTCCTTTCTTTCATGTTGGCTGCTGTCTCTTCTATTTGTGCAATTGATAGGGCAACTGCCTTCTTGGTGGCTGCAACCCCAGAGAGAGAGCGACCGCTGTGTACTAATTTAAAGACTGGGGTTCTAACTTCATTTTTGACAAGGTCCACTGGTACTTCTCCAGCCTAATCTCTATGGGAGAAATTGAGGGGCAAACTGTGCCAAATAGAGTCCCGCATTTACAACCGCATGTTTTCTGCTATGCTTCGCTCTTTGTGGAACGCGCGTGAACGGTCACCGGCGAAGCGAAGCCCTGACTCATCGAATCTGCAGCTCATGCATTTAAAGTTCAGAGCTGAACAAGCAAGATGTTTGTACCGGTGTTCATATAGGCCAATGCATTGAAGTGATACCATCTTTGTAATCTGTACGCCGATTAGTACGGGCATTTTGCACCCGAAGCGGCCGCAAACGCTCACCGCCTCAGTGAGTCTGTTGCGTCCCAGTATTACTGGATCTGACCCGGGTCACTGTCATAAGCAACAAGCAATATGCGATATGGAAACAGATACAATGTAAAAAAATTTAATCAATATGTTATTCAATGACGAATAACGGTAAACGTATTCAACTGTTTGATGCTCAGGGCATTATTAAGACAAAAATATTAGTAGACAATAGACGTAAGAGAATTCATATCAAATTTTGAGTTACCCGGGAAGGGAGAATAAAAGAAAAATAGTCGCAAACAACAACCACTGATAAACTGCATGATAACTGGCGTAAGCCATGTTTGCATTTTAACGGACTTCAACCACGATAGACAGAGGACGTGTAGTGGCCAACGATCATGTGGCTTCTCTAAGAATCCCCTATGCAACCGTGTTTTCCATTTTGTTTTTCTATACGCGTGATTGTGTGTACGCCTGCGACGGGAGGCCTGATACGAACTCAGTGCCACTTTCTTCACTTGTGCAACTAATTGCATGCAACGAATGCTTGCTCTTTTCATAACGACTCATCTTCTAAACCATTCTTCAAGGTCCTTTAATCCGAATCTTGCCGAACGTTGTTTAACGCATTCGAAGGTTCAACACGCTTTTCACCTGGCGCGCTTTTGAGTGCGTTCGAGTGGGTTGTGGCCTATCTCGGGCTTCTTTTCATCCACTTTTCGGTTTCTGCTGTTGGCCCCAGATTAGGCTAGAACTAACTACTTATCATATTTCCAAACCTTGTTGGAAATATACGGTTTGTTTCTAAACCCCACTACGTTCTTTAGTTCGATGTCTGTTGGGACTACATTTTGATTGCTCTTCAGGAAGGGCCTATTAAATAGTTAGTGGCTGAGGATTTAGCTCATCCTCATTTGTCCACTACAGATGCATATTCCAATTTAGATTTCAAATCCAGGAACTGATGAAGAATCAGTGGAATGTTAACGGAATCGGAAAGCAGCGGAGTTTTAAAGTTTCATATCACTGTGCGCCTAATCAAACAGCAAGGCGCGTTGATGCTGAGACGCATAAAGCGGATGCGTTATTCACAGGTTCAGTGGTTTTCCCTGGGCAAAAAGTGTAGTACTTGTGAAGCTGTCGCGTCTCTAGTTGTGTTGGTACTGGTCTGCATTTCTGATATTTTCTGATATTCTGGCAACTTCAATTTCTGAGCGGACGTTGGGTTGCCACTCGTCCTCCATAGTCAAGTGAACGGTTGTAGGGAGGAACGGGAAACATGGGTGTGTGATGGAACTTATAATTTTACCGCCTTGATTAACTACCAACAAACAGGGATAGCGATATCTCGAGGACAATCAGTGAAATGGCTGGATCAATGTTTTGGACCTTTATTATTGTGATTGGTATTACGTGCTTAATGTCCTAGCGCCCCTCGAGACTATTTCCTACCTAGTTCGCTGGTGGTGATTCTAATCTGGTTCGGTCCGGCTCCAACCGCATTTCATGTGTCTATGTTTTGGCTGCACCGGACCGCATCCAACTTGTGCGGTTTTATCGGATGTGTACGAGGCTGGTGACAGTGCTAATGTGGGCGTTGAGGTATATAAAGAATTGATTTCGAGTCGTTGAGTGAGTGGGTGCTCATGCGCAGATAGGCGCGGTGAGCTCCACGTAGACCAGACGGTTTGATGCGTGATGGACCAGTTGAGGGAGCGGGACGACGGCCACAGGTGCGTGTTGTTTAGGGCGGTCAGCATTAGGATACTAATGGCGGCATATAAAGAGGAATAATCTGTCACAGTGATCGAAGCCAAAGGACGCTTGCGCTTTAACCAGTCACCATGAACGGCCTGCGCTGAACCACCTGCGGTTCCACTAACACACCACGTATCCGGTGTAAACCTGTAGGAATAAGACCACTAGGTGTGTCAGTGAAGCCTTTACGTCCAGTTGGCCAATGCTGGTTGTCCAGTTGAGTGGCTAGCACGGAAAGGAGACCATTATCTCTCGGAAACTGAACAGAGGCCGCAATGACAAGATCTTAACTGACAAGAAGGATATTTAACATGTATTACAAGAAACATTTCAGTATACGAGTGCACTTTTCTGCACCCCAAACGGGGTAAGGATGAGAAACAAGAATCAAAGTTGGGCTGCAAAAAGACCATGCAGACGTTCCATCGCTAAATACACCAGCAGCGCTCAAGAAAAGAATGAGTATTAGGCCGCAGGTACCCATTTTCAGAAAAGAGAAGCGGATTAGTTGCCAAACGAACATAGTCTTGGTCGATGCAATCATTAACAGAAACAGAGCGGACATGCTGATACTTGGGCCTAGCGAACCCGTTTTCTCTTCACCGACGGTGCACTAGGATTACGCTGGTGACCGGATAATCCCAAACGGCCAGCATACTCGCGGCCGCACATATCGCACCGCCACATAGTCATGTCACCACGACCTATGTCACCGATGGTTTTCTTTCGTACCGCGCGCCTTTGTTCTCGGCCGCGGAATAACTGCCGGTTGAGCTCGCGCACTCCCGTCCCGATTGTATTCCTCCAAGCAGTCCGGTTCAACACTAAGTCTTCCAAACACCTAAAACCAATTTTACAATGTGAAAGACTTACCTGCACAGCATCCTGGTATCTCAGCTTTGGACCACCAAAAATTCGCTTACCTGATCTCAGTTGTCCATACAGCACTTGCCTCCGGATGCAGTCGTCGCTCATCGGACAGACATGACCCAACCAACAAGGCTGATTCAACATCAGCAAGGCTCACATCCCGTTCGTGTCCATTCACCGCAGTACTTCAGTGTTCCGAATTATGTCCGGCCACCGAATACCCAAGATGAGTCTTAGACATTGCAAATGAAAGCGGCTCAGATAACGCACATTCTGCTGATACAATGAATACCTTCGACTGCCGTACAGCGGTACAGACAGCACCATTTGTCACATTCACACGCGTCCATGCACATCAGTTGCCAGTGATCTCTGTTAGTGACGATCAAATCTTTCTGTGCATAGAAGGGTGGCCTCCAGTTGCTTATTGATACCGCCTCCGCAAACCGGAGAATCCTTCGATTTTTGTCGCGTAGCGCATCTAAAACGCTTCCTCCAGGCTCAGTTGGGGTTGAAAAATCAGCAGCTGTCGAGCGATCGGTGACGCTGGTTCCTTGTGACTTGCCACATTCTGATTCGATTTCGGTGTTGTGGCATCCGTGAACGTTTTGCGAACCCAAACTGGAATGTGTTCACTGATCCAATTACGTAACCGCCGCTCCGTTCCATTTACGTAACTGGCCAGGCACTAACACCAGAGTTCATAGATGATGTAGAACCTGGCGTTGAGTGGTTGCGGTGTTTTCAGAGGCGATGTTGGGATTCGGGTGATAAAAAACAACATGACCAGTTGGGCTGCATTAAACGTGCGTGCCATATCCGCCGTGAGATGGGGTTTCAACAGAGTGGCGATGTCACCGGCCTTGTATGGAAGACAGAGGAAAGTGGGTTCTTCCGCATCAGACTATCCTGGTAACTGTTGTGTTTGGATGTGTGTGATTTTGCGCTTGTTTCTGAAGTTGTTTATTTCGCTGTTTAGCTTCAAAATGCGCGTTGAACTTTGCTATATGAACCCTCTACGGGCGATTTGAGACATGATAAACTCACCATACCATGTAATGACTCAATGGTTAACCAAACTTTTGGAGCCACTCCGAAACAGACTAGCTCCGGGTAGCTTCAAGGACACGTTTCAGTTCATTGAATCTGTACAAAAGCCTGAAAATTAATAACAAGAGGATGTCATTGGACATGTGCTCGCAGTTCACGAACGTTCCACTTAGTGAGACAGTTGATTTTATGCTTGACAACATCCATTCGGACTATAGGCACTTCGGAGTGCCTGATGAACAACTGAAAGACCTTTTGTCGGTTTTCACACAGAACATCCAGTTTCTGTTTAGTGGGAAAATCTATCGCCAGAAGGACGGGGTCGCAATGGGTTCGCCGCCAGACCCTCCGCCGGCTGACATTTTCATTGGCAGGATAAAACAAACAAGGCTTACAGGATTAATAAGTCGGCGCGTGCTGTATAAACGTTATGCAGATGATATTTTCTGTATCGTCGCTAGCGACACTGATACTGACTGTCTGTTATCACTGGCCAACTCAGCTCACAAGAAACCGCAGTTCACTATGGAAATATAACAAGATGGAAAACTGGCTTTCCTCGATGTTGCACTATTGCAACGTCCAGATGGATCGATTCAACAAGGCATGCATAGGAAACAGACGTGGAATGAACAATATGTCCATTTTCACAGCTTTGTTCCTGTGAAACAGAAACGGAACTTGGTACGCTCTTTAATGGGTCGAATTTAAAAAATGTGTACCGAGGACACGCTAGACAGTGAGCTGAATGTCTTGTGGAAAACGTTTCGCGCTAGCGGATATCCAGACAAGTTCCTAACTCGAAACGTACAACGAGGGGAACCGCAAGACCGTGAGTTTTCTGTCGAGCAGAAAACAATCTATATGAATTCGCCTTACACGGGCAAATTATCAGGTGAACCGCTCGATGTGACCCTGATGAGAACGTTCCATGTTGCACAACTAAGACTAACGTTCTCCTCTAAGCCAGCTGTATGTCTTCAACTCAAAATTGCAGTGCCCACTGATTCTACCTCGTTTTGTATCCACTCATTTGTTTTTTCCTGTGGAGCAGGTTGCACTGGTCGCACAACAAGGCACTTGTCGAAGAGAATACGTGAACACCAGCCAGCGTGGTTGACAACCGGACGACAACGGAAGCTTTCCAGCGCAATTTTGGCCCACCTAGTTGATACGGGTCACAGAGTCAATTTGGATGTCGCATTCAAGCCGATCTATCACGTCACACATGTGCACACCAGAGGTGTGAAATGTCGCATATTGGCTGCTGCGGAGGCGATTGAAATCCGGCTGCGAGACCCTAATCTGTGTGCGCAGGTCTTTTGTTCAAGCGCTGAAGTTACCATTTCCTGCCGTCGTTGGAACCTTGGCACAGCACTACAGTAACCATCTCCGTAATTCCAAAATGACATTAGATTCACACTGTAGTAAATTTCACTAACTCCTCACTTGACGACCAATTTCATCTTTATCGTGTTGTATTTGGTCTAAAGATGATACGCCGGAAACGAGCTTGTTCGCCACTTTTTGATTTTTGATGAAATCTCCAGGTATATTTGAACAACTTTGACTGCATTTTGTAACTGCTGAGATTCAGAGAAATGTGCTCGAGAGATGCAGTTTGCAAAAATTGTTCGCGACCCCTTTGTTCAAATTTGTTGCGGGAAACTTTTGCCTTCCTTCCTAGTGGCTATCCGAAACTGACCTTGAATTACCTTTAGCCTAACCACTGCTGATCTTTTGTTAGCTGGAGTGTTACACGAATCTCATCCCAGGGTATGTGCAGGAAATTAACCCACTTTAGCAAGTTTGAGAAATTCACCTCCTCGGGATTGTTTTATATTCTTTTGATGTTTGACATCAGCCGTTCAGGCGCAACTTATGTGCCTCTTCATACGTGGTTTTGGAAAACCTCATGGTGAACGCTTCTTCCGCTGAATGGAAACCTCAGGTTTAACTAAACATTCTCAAAATTTGCACCTTATTAGGATTGCCTATATTCCTATGCGTATTGGCAATTTTCACACCAGTGAAAAGGTAACGATCGATGGTCTTTAAGTACTTACCTCCTCCGAACTTAGCGATCATGCAGCAATGATCTAGTCTAATCTGGCACGAATGTCCGTAAGAACCATCGCCAAATTAATGCGGTGATGTTGCTTGCCTACTCGGTGGTCCCGACTTGGAAGGCCTCTGACCTCTCCCACTGGAGTGATGAACTCTGCAGTAAGATGACGGACGTTCTTCTCGTAGCCGTTGAGGAGACTACATCACAGGACTTTCGGGAGCTCAATAAGACAGCATGTCAAATTTGCAGCCAAATACTCGAGCCTATTCTTAGGAAACGGAGTGCGTAGGCGCGTTATCGGAAACCTTATTCCATGAGGGATTGCACTGCCTGTGCGCAACTCATAAACCCATGTACTGCAACTATCCGACAGGTCTACTTACATCATCATCAGCTGCTAACCAAACGATTCATCCGTGACCAGGAAAGGTCGCTTCGGTAGGCATCTTTAAGTGGGAAAGCAGAGGCCGGAACACCAGAGTTATTGGGTCCTGCTGCACCATCCACCATCAAAGCGGTGGCCGCGAAAGTTTTTGAAGGGCATCTACGGCGACGTTTACGCCCAGACCACCTCAACTCCTCAGATTTACACTACCAACCTGATAGGACCCATATCAACTGTAGACAAATTGTCTGCGCCTATTTTCGAAGGGCTTCCAAGTTTTAATGATAGCTCTTCTGGAAAAGGTATACACTAATTAAGGATTTTCAAAAGAATGAAAGTCCAGTATGATGCTCTTTTTCAAAAAAGACCGACTGGAAATTCTGTGATAATGCGTCATCCGCAACCAGGTGCGAGAAATGTTCACTTCATACAAAACCAAAATCCCATACTACTCATTGGTGAAAAAAGCGCCCCTCGAGGAATTTCAGAGACGTGGAACTAGAGGCGTTCTTGTGTTAGGGAGTGGACCCTGTAATGCATGTTTTATGAAACCCAAAAATTTTGCGCTATATTTCCACCAGATGGAAACTGACCCCGTCCACGCTCTTTTAGTTATCAAAACACCTGATCACCCCTACTCGTCGGCGTTTAAAACGGCGAAAGAATAGCGGTCCGACAAACCACCATTTAAACTTTCGGTACAACACAGCTGAATGGAATTTGGGCAAGACGTATTCAATGCGAATCTGTAAAGCATGAAATGGTGCGCCTGGGCATTTGCCCCGGCAATTTTGCTGTCACTATCGAAGTTCGCTTTTGAATCAACGGCATTGACGGTTTGACTTTTTGCCGTGGAGGAAAGAAATGATGTTTTTCAAGGTATCGCTTAGACAAAATGCCACTACCACCCCTAGCATCTACGGCAAACTGCGTCGGCTGGGTAACCAAGGATGTTTCCTGGGGAGATGGCGAAGTTCGGGCGTGCAAATAACAAGATTTGTTGTTCATTTAAAAGAGCACATATCCTGGGAAACAAGCCACCAGGTACGCAGAAGGCTGCCTAAAATTTGCCTTTCGTAAACCCGGAACGAACCTTGAATCTAGTCCGTGAAAGTAAATTGCCCAGAAGTTCTAATCGGGGCTTTCTGATTCGTTTACGTCAGTCGAGAAGACAGTTTGCCATAATCATTTAATATGTCGGACACCTTTGAGGTTCTCCTGCAACAGATACGATAGAACGGCGAATTTATAACATTACTAGCTTTGATTTGTCAAATGCTCCACAGCGTCGAGTGTCCATCCAGCCGTCAATCCACTCGAAACGCAATCCGTTATACTTGGGTCGTCCACTAAACTGTTCTATGACACTTCCCTTCATCTCCCGTCGGCTAGTCTCATCTACCACTTTTCACTGGGTCACTTTCTCCATTATATTATATATACATATATAATATATTATCTCTTTCACTAGTTTTCTAGGTGTCCAACCGTCATAAATGGTGGTGTGATTCTGGATGAATTGATTGGTGAGCCATTTTTGGTTTGAGAACTTGTGCAGTGAAGCGTCTGGTAGATACAGTTGTTCGCCCTGTTAGATAGTGTGATTTCTTGAGCCTCTTTCTTCAGTGTCCTATGGCTTCAATAAGGTGGACCCACTCAGTTGCAACGATGGATGGGTTCAACGTAACCGTTACTTGCCGGTCAGAGGTTTCAATCAGCCGAACTCTACCTTAGTTTCACTTTAGTTGGCATAATCTTCAAAATGTTTTGCATGCCTTTAAAATAACTTCTGTCCGTCCTTCCCTGTCAAAACAACCTGGGTAATCAACCGAGCAATGAGAATAACCATCTTAGTTTACTCAGTGTTGATTTATCTGTAATAATTGACAGCTGTGAGTCCTATATATCATCTGTTAGAATAAGGCAGTGGGCCTAAACTTGTGCTTCATGTCGCAGACGGGTTCACCACAAGTGCAACTGCCCGGTTCTGGCTGTTGTTCACCGGACACTTAGTCAGCGTTACTGAATCGTTCGCTAATGATCCAAGTTTCGAAACGAGATACGGGCAATCGGTTATTCCAAAAATGCCTTTCTCAATGTCCTACGGCAGAGAAGATAATCTATCTTCGAAACGGTTAATGAGAAGGCGCTCGTGAAAACTGAATTTAATACGGTACTAATTGTATCAATGTACATGAAAATTAAATATCTCACCCCGAATGTGAAATATCTCCACAAATTAAACAAAGAATGTGCCGGTACAACAACTCTGACAACCAGGCACCGCTCAGTAATGGGGGACGATAAAACGGAATTAAGTTCACTCAAACAAATGGTAATTGGTTGGGCTGAAACAGAGTGACTGTTCACGCATCGAGAAGTGGTAAGAAATATAATCTACTCAAGAAAGAACATGGGAGAAGAATATCTTACTTTGGCATTTAGAAGTGCAGAGGGGTCAAACTGAATAGGAATAAAAGAAATGGTTATAGTGGTTGGTGCAAGAATAAAAATGGTTGGTATTGTTTATTCTTAGAAAAATAATGAAAGATAGGGCCACCCTTCAACACTGATCAAACATGACACGGCTATATCAAAATAATGCAAGAGGCGCTAACAAAATTAACAACCGTTTCACGGGCTTGTCCCCTCTGTGTGTACAGCGTAGGCAGTCCCTTCCAAATTCAAGTTCAGCAGTAGCAATTGACAGTTAAAAAGTGTCTCGTCAGCAGTGATCGTTGAAAGTCAGTACCGACCTAAACCTTGACGGAAATTGGCCGAAAGCACACAGACAAGTCGGAATAACTTGCATCATGGATCGTACGCCTTCCTAGGACAATTTCTGATCCAGAGTGATCGGTCATTAGTCACCCGTTTCCACATAGTCCGCCGGAAGCTAGGCTGATGGGCGGTAAGAAACTTCCAAAGCTACATGGCAACAGGCCATATATAACCTTCCTTGGGCGAGTCGATAACCGCTGCACACTACAGCTACTATTCCCAGCCAATAAACGTCACGGAGCAGACTCAGGTGCCTCGTATAGCACACCAGCTCACACGCCAAAGGAGCCTTCTAAACGCTGTTCGACCGTAATCTTCAGTTGTCCTGAAACTGATGCCCAGGATCATGGTAACATGGAGGTACACGACAGTGACCAGTGGAGTGTTCTTATCAGTGCTTCAAGACTGAGGAGTATCCCTTTCGTGAAACCACGAAAACTCTTTTGCTGTCCAAATATTCAGCCGCCGATAGGACAGGACATAAAAAGGTGATATTTCACTTCCCAGAGTATATGTGAAAGGTCCTGTAGGCAACTTTCGTCAACCCAGCAAAACAGCTAGGAGGTGTCCGTATTGTGGCTGAATTGACTAGGACGGAGCACCTTGAATACCAAACTCATCGTTTTAAACAGTCCTGCATGACCATCTCGGACAAAGGTGCATAATTACACATAGGATTTCCGAGGGTCCAGATGTGAACCGAGACTGTGATCAATGGTTCTTCATCTACAGTAGACCGGAATAACATCAGTGGCTATTAGTATATCTCGTCTACATAACTCGGTGCAACCATCAATGCTCAGGGTACCTAGACTACTTACAGTCTCTCTAAGACAAGGGATGATGGATACAGAGACTCCGGGCTCGCGATACACTCGCCGTGTGCACTTTCTGACGGACATAAGGTGTCCTGTGAAAGGAGACAATAGAAACAATCATGAGCCAAAGGCCCAGTAAGATATGCACACGACTTACACAATCGAAAACAAAAGTGGCGCCAACAACACGGCGGCACGATGCGTTACAAAGGCTTCACCCAAATCAACCGCGTAAACGGGGACAAACCATCAAAACACTAAACTTAGTAAACACACCCAAAAGCGAGGTCATCCTATCTGTCACCTGAATCAATAGTACTTTCACCAGTTATTTGAAAACTGACCTACAGCCGGCGTCGTAAATGCCGGCAACCTAGACAATCTCAGGATCGGCTATTCAACAAGCTCATATCGGCCATCTTACGACGGCCGTTCCTTTATAGTAAGCCGTTGGAGGCGTCTATACACCAACGCACACAGTATGCGAAATAAGTTATGGGAGTAAAGCAACCGAGATGTTGACGATCACCCCCGGTTTGTCGCTGTCGCGAGATAACGCGGATAGCGAGCTTTTGTTGCAGGGGCCAGGCACCTTACGAGGAGATCGGAAAAAGTGTTAGGTGGCGGAGTAGCGACATACCTACCGTCGCCTTTTACCACATCCGTAATGAAAGTTTCTCCCGTCACGGGACTACCAGATTCCCTCCAGTGTTTCTTTAGAATTGATGGTAGTGCAACATGCGTAGTGGATATCATCTACTGTCTCTCAATTTCCACGCCGCATAATGACGAGAAACTCATTTTAGACTTTAAGTTTGTCGGCACGAAACATTTCTCACACGTTCTCATTATGGAAGATTTAAACTATCCACACATTTGTTTCCACACCCTGCCCGCTTATGGCAAACCTAACTCCATGAACGTCAAACGTTCTAGTGTCATCTCGGATATGGGTTAAATGGAAAACGCACAGACCTCGGGGAGATGGCGTTCAGGTACTCTATCGCCACGGTTAGATTTTATATCATCCAGTGGATCCATAGTAGTAGCAAACATAAATCACACCGTTTCGCTCAGGTCACGCGACCATGTCACTTGGTTTTTCGATTTTATTCGCGATATAAGGTGGCTAAGAAATGCCCCTAGAAGCTAGCGTGCGTTTCACCTTGCTAATTACCTGCCTTAAGAAAGCCCGTGTAAAACAAGCTATCCGCCCGATCCACTGGCAATGGGGATGGCAATTGGACGACCTTCAACACCGTCATTTACCGGACCGCCGAAGGGCACGTGCACCTGAAGCTTGCACGTAAGTAAAGGGTAAAGCATTGGTTGAAGCGTAGTACCCTGAGGCTTATAGTTCTATGGTGCAACGACTGGGGTCTGTCTAAACACAATGTTACCCGTGCGCAGCAGATTCATTGTGATGGTTAGACACGACCGTGCGGCCCATCATGGCAACCTTGCAAAAAGCAAAGCCGAACCCAAGGGCTTTCTGTGCATACCCCTCTGGGATATCTAGATCTAACCAGGTGCACTCAGTAGTAAAACCTCCGGGGGAATTACCGAAACAGACGGTAGAACGGCTGGATTTATTGCACCACAACCGAGTATCGGGTATGTAGCCTAAGCGCGCACCGTACCGCAGCGCCCTTGTAAATCAACGCTGGCCAGCGCCCACGCCTTTTAAACAACAGAACATCTTGAACGTCTGTACTGAGGACGATTAACGGCCTAAAGAACTACAAGTCATCTGGTCCGGACGGCGTATTACCCATTTTCCTTAAAAAGTACGTATACTTCTTGGCGGCTTCACTGCATCCACTATCTTGTCACACACTGAACGACAGCAGTCTCAGGTGAACGAATTCATTGTCACATGATGCCCGTCCGTAAAGATGGCACACGTGGCAATACTAAGAACTACCGTTTCATCGCTTTACTAGCAATCATATCAGAGGTTGCGGTGTTAATAAGTTGGAACCAGGTTTAACGCCACTTAAGGGAACAGTGTTTTACATCTCACCAGCACAGATTCCGACGGAAACGTTCGTGCACAAACAACTCGTTAGTGGAGAATGACTCGTGAGACAAAGTGGGGGATGTTGACAGCGATGCGGATATGTTCTTCCTGGATTTTGCGAAAGCATTCGATACCGTAGACCACGATATCTTGATAACCAAGACGGGGTCTTGGGGCATCTAGTGCTACTTGTTAGCCTGACCGTGAAACAACCCGTAGAACTGGACTTTCAGTGTAAAGGTAAACAGGGGATACTTCTGCTTACACCTGACAGCTGAGGGAACATTTCACGACTCCATTCTTGGATGAGTGCCGTTTGTGATGTAAGGATGCCACTGCCACCATGCAGTGTGGAGAGTTGATTGGCGAAGATTATATGAAATTATTGATACCAGCACGGACGTGAGAGGTAGGGGATAAACTCCAGGCTGACTTGGATAAACCACACATGAGGGTAGAAGAAAACCGTCTGACCTTTACCACGATCAAGTGTGCTGACCTTTGCACCCGCCAAAGTGCCAACCGGGATTACTACATGGCAGAAGCCCCAGTTTAGTCTGCTCCCCAGCAAACTGTTTTGGAAACCCCTATGAAGCAAGACACGGGCGTTTCCCAAGTCACCACATCAGCGGCGTGCCAGGCTACCACAACTATGCGCTTCGTAGAATGTAATGTAGACCGCGTAAACCAAGCTTCCTTCTCAGGTCAATTATGTTGCTTAGTAGGGACACATCTACAAATAAACGTGCGTGCCTGTTACCCCCTCATCAGGCTCATTGAAAACGTTCAAAGAAGAGCAAGCAAACGATTGCTAACGATAAGAACCCTGTAATGGATCTCGAGAAACTGAACTCGCTCAGCTTGGAATGCTGACTTCTTCGTGGGGAAATGGTACCTTTCCAGAGAATTCTGCACAATCCTTATTACTCCTAAAGCAGCCTTTTGGTCGATAGTGAAAAACTTACTCTAAAGGGACACTCACGGAAGTTAGAAAAACAAAACAGTGTGTACTGTCCTCCACAAAGACGTTGAGCAACGCGTAACAATAAACCAACGATCCCAAATGGTCAAAACAAGATTGGTTCACAATGCCACGATACTATTCAACAAATGATCAAAGCTAATAAGTAGACCACCTCAACAGTTTCGCCTGACGGATCGTTTCTAGGAGATAATTACAACTTGATGCCAAATAGGCTAAAGATGAACTATCAGCATGTAATATGACATTCACACCCAACAAAGTTCTTTCGAACAGTCAACAGGTTCAAAAACAACAGGGATGAGTCCGGCTCCAAAAGAGCGATGCACGTACCACTCAAGCGAAGTACAACAAGCGACAACTGGCTATCCGCACAACTATCAATTGGTGCGACAAAACAAAAACATCAAAGTCGAGGTCCAACTAGCGGCCAGAAACATGGGCGGTAGAATGTGCAGGGATAAGCATTTTGGGGAAATAGAGTTGGACCGGACTTTCACATGACTGAACTTTGAGATTCGATACACCGGCCCAAAAAATCCGAACACGGCCAATATATGCCCGAAGAAAGATGATTCCCTCCAGCTCTGGTTCCAAGCTGACTGGCCACTAGGTCAACAAACGTCAAACACAGGGTGCTTCAGGCTTGCAGTGCGACACCAAACCCAAGGAACTACAATGCAGTGATAGCACTCTCCCATGACTCCCAATATTTGAGCTTCTCAAGGGTCCGACATTTAAGAGCACGTTTAGGTACAAGACGTTCTTCATGACTCACACCTTGCACTCTCCATGCAGAATAAACGCTAATTGCACCCATTTTGGTCTACAGCAATCCATCCTCCAAAAGGCACGGATTGTCTCCCGAGTTTACGGATCGTTATTGACCGGGTGGCATCGGAGTGTGCATAGTTATTCGATTTGCAACGAACGCAATAAACTTGATAAAGGCAGTGTAATAAAATACCATCATAGAGTCCGCCAAAAAGCATACGTACGTGAGCATTGCCTCCAAATTGTCAATCAAACTTCTGTATACACGCACTGTCAGAACAGTAGCAACCTCTTCTAGTTGGGGACTAGAAGCAGCTTTCAGTGGGGCTACTCTGGAATCTGTAAACGACGCTGGTGTATACCGCTTCTCGTTTATCGTGCGGAAGCATGCGTATATCACTGTGCCGTAACCAATTCCCGACTCGCCACAAAAGATGTGTAGTTTCACACTCTCCGAATGTACTGTTTTACCGGGTCGTATACAGGGGAGGTATTTAGGTCGGTCAGACTACGCGGGCCACTATACCAATCCCACAACTCACGTTAGTTATCAGCATTAACGGGTTCGTTCAAACTCACACCTGTTTGACTTAGTGCCTGCAGTAAGCGTTCCCGTGACAACAACCGTAGCAAAACAAACCTTCGGGGACAGACATGATAACAGGATTCTTCTAGTGATCGGTTCGCCTGGTGGGGGGAAACTTAACGCAAAACAATCAGTTTCTGAAGCCCACTGGGCACCCACCGTACGTTCAAGCGGAAAGGGTTCAACAAATTTCACGCGAAGGCTCAGCGGGCCCTAAGGGAGGGATGATTTTCACACTTCACGACTGTTCGATAGCCATTTTATCAGCAGAAAAGCTCTCTTCAGAAGCAGACCACAAACTTGCTGCACGAATCAGTTCGAAACATCAGTATCTCGCAGTGGCATGAGGCAGTCATCGGCGTAGAAATTAACTTTCACTGTTCTCTTTTTCACATCATCAAACAGATAATCGTGATCGCCGGCTGTTTGTTGTGGGGCAAAACTAGAGCAGAATGAGGAGAACTTAGCTCCGAATCGATGCACTCACATTTGATACTCCGTAGGACGCATATCCAAATTACCATCCGCCTACCAAAGGGAGCGGAACGTCACCTGATCATTTTCGGGCATTCTCACTTGCAAGAACATTTCCATAATGTCTGCTGCAATCGGAACAGTTCCTGCACACTACCATTACCAGGGCACGATTCGAAAAGAGCGAGTGATTATTGAGTGGATATATAATTTGAAGTTTCTCATATAATTGTTGTTTTAGACAATTTTGATATCGTATAGTCTGATAACATTTTGTGTACGTCCACGTCCGTCTAAAAATATTCTTATATAACGAATTGTGATGGACAAAACCGGCCGTCAAACAAGATCGACTGGTGTTAAAACCACTCGTTCTAGCTCCACAGTTAATACTGAACGACCTAAGGACAAATGCTTTAGGCCCTGAACTTCCAAAGACCCTTCCAAAAGGGGTGAAGATAAAGTGGGGGTTCCTGCCAATACCCCTCTAGCTAAGAACTGTTCTATCCCCCTAGACAATGTATTGGCGAAGTTGGTTGCTAAGGTATCTAAGCTGGCAGCCGAACTTACTCAACTAGAACAAGCTATGTTGTAGTTGATTCTCTGGAGGAGAATTTTATCTCCCTACCTTACATCCTCGGAGTACCGGAAAGTCCCAAGGTGCTTAACAGAGAGCACGAGCGTGTTTCTCAACAGGTTGACGACAGAAATCACGTAACTGACGAGTTGTACATATAACGCTATCGCATTCAATGTGCTGGATAAGCTTTACCTGGATGGCATTAAAAATCTACTCACTAGGATTACTAATATAGACCCGACATCACGTACTTGCATTCGTCTTCATTAGGAGACTCAAAAGATCTGCTGCCCGCTTTTGTTCAAATTCCAGAGCGAAGCAATTGCGAGGTAGCTAATCCAATGTCAGGACCTTATCAAGTCCAAAGATTCCCTTAAACTTATAGGAATGATGCAGGATAGAACGCTGCTTAAAAGGGAGTTTCGAAATCGCTTATTGTGCAACACTGTCACCTCCAAGCATGTGGCCCAGGACGCATTCAAATAAGTTGCGGTGACGTCCAAGGGTCCAGCTGAGTGGTTAGCTTCGTTTTGCGCTACGTGTAATCGGAAAACCGTGAATATCTCCGTTATCTTTTAGTTAAAAAATACTTTCCAGCTATTATTGTTGAAAATTTGCGACATTTTGCAGATACTATAATCTTACAGATCTGTTTCCTGATGATTTCTTTGGTTCAATCTTCCGAAGGCATGAGCAAGAAATGTGCGGTGGTTCAATGGTACGGGGATTAATGGAAAAATAACGCAGAGTCGTATTCTACGTTATTTAGGATATATGAAAGTAAAATATAATGAGAATGGACGTTATAGACTTGGAAGCATGCCTCGGTTTAAATTCGGACGAAAGTGGGCAGGCAAGCGTGATTATAATTTCGATAGTCGAACTATCGTTGAGACATGAGTACTGAACCTTTTGTAAAACTACAAACGTGAGGAACGCCGATGACCTACTTCAACGTAGGGCAACTCGAAATTTGGTTCAAATTTTCTCGCTGTTATTGTCTACGCATTTTTTGCTCTATTGGTGCCCCGTGCATCAAAAATTACATTCGATTATTGTTATTCGTTACCGAATAACATATCTAATCACTACGCATTGCAGCTTTTGAGCTGTATCGTATCCGTTTCGATATCTGTTTTTTTATT